>PIJE02001224.1:62025-112025 GCA_002895965.2 Coryphaenoides rupestris | reverse complement strand
GGGTGGGGGGGCGACACAGTGGAGTATTACATTTGAAATTCCTCCCATCTGCCATTGATTTTCCAATTGAACGACAATTCCTGAAAAGGGCCCACAGGAGTCATGATTTATTGATTCGTTCTTTCGGCGGCGCAAAGAGTTGGCCTGCGGAGCGTCCCTGGATGGACGCCTCAGGGAGGGGACAGTGTCCTCAGTGTGGACTCCATTTCTCACACAACTTACTTATCTCTGTCTCTCTCTCCCTCCATCTCTCTCTCCCTCCATCTCTCTCTCTCCCTCCATCTCTCTCTCTCCCTCCATCTCTCTCTCTATCTCCATCTGTCTTCTTCCCCCCCCTCTCCTCTCTTTCTCTCATTCTCTCTACCTCCCCTCTCTCTCTCTCGTTCTCTCTACCTCCATCTATCTTCCTCTCTCTCTCTCTCTCTCCCTACCTCTCTCTCTCATGTGGTGGGTGGGCTTGGCAGGAAGCATCAAACAGTGGAGATGGATTTCAGTGTTTACAAAGCAGCGTGATCAAGGTGGAATTGCACCTGACCCCTTGCTGGCACATCCGGCGTCTTCAGAAGGCAAATTCCATCTCGGCGAGGACACCAGAGAGGAGGAAGCCCGAGCTGAATGGACAAAATTAAGCCCTCGGCTATTGTTGCCTCCCCTTGAACCTGGCAACACCACACGGACGCCGGAATAACCAAAGATGTAACAGAACGTGCTCATGGGTACGTCGAGCATTAGGGTTAAATGGCCGGAGTTACCGGTCACATTTTCTAACCACCCAAGGAAGTGCCTTTGATTTGAAATGCTGATTTCCCAGACGACCTCCAGGGCACACAGCGGGCACCCAGGGTCGGGTTGTGCATTGTGCGTGTAGGTGTGTGTGTGTGGTGTTGTGGTGTGCTGTGTGTGTGTCTGTGTGTGTGGTGTGTGATACGGGCACAGTGGCAGTACGAAGCCAACAGTCGGGGTCTCTTTGGTGTTGCCTGCCAGACACTGGGAAGCTCACCTCAATCAACTCCTGCTTCCGAGCGCGCAACGTGCCCAAAATGGAGTCCTTTAAACTCTACTAAGTGGGAGAAACACACAGGAAATAGATGCCTGTTTGCAACGTAATTATACCTTACCTGTAATTATGCAGGTGGGTTAAAATCGTTTTAAAACTGAGCTATTTCCTCCTTGATGTGTGCGTGCTTGAGAAGTGAAACGCCTTACAGTGGAAGAAAAGACCGGGAGGCAAGCGTTTATTTTGAGATAATTGCCGGGGACGGATGTGGGCGCGAGGCGACGCTGAAACGCCGCGCTTGCGATCCGCTGGAACTCGCGAGGATGGAGGAAAGTCCGCACCTCGAGAAAAAAAAAAGTGAGTGTGTGTGTGTGTGCGTGTGTGTGTGTGTGTGGGTTGATGGCTGGTTTAAGCAGCCTCAACCGGGGACCCAGTTTGACTCGGAAGCCGGGTGCGGGGATGCACACCTGTGTAGCAGCGTACGATTATGAGCCCGGTTTGAACCCGATTTTTGAGGCCGCCAGCGACTCAAGCACCAGCCCATCTGGTGAATTTGGGCTTTTTTTGTACTCGTACAGTATGGAGTACCACTTCACGCACGATCTTCAAAAATCGACACAGCGTACGGCCCGGCCTCAAAGTGGGCTTTTCGACGGGGCTCCCTCCAATGCCACCGACGCAGGGAGATGTCGAATAAACCGGTTTACTGCAGTTTGTCGTGGATTATAGACAGCAGAACAGCAGGTGGGTGAATGCTAACATGCTGGCACTCTTCTCCCCTTGAGGAGTGTGTGGGGAGCGATTACTCAATGCATCACAGTGAGCCGCCGTTCACCCGGCCGCCCCCAAGACTCTCTAATAGTGGGGCCAGGTGAGGCTGCCTTTAAACCAGCCCACACAACACATACACCACCACACACACACACACACACACACACACACACACACACTCCACACAAACATCCTTCTCAGACCGTAACCGTGGCTGAAAAGCAACAAATATGTATTTATGATATGCAATTATCTTGAGGAAAATGACCTTGGAACAATGTAAGTGGTAGGACATCTCGCTGCTTTAGATGTATATTTTACATGGTATAGGATGAGTTTTAATTTGAGATAATGCCATTTTTGTAGGACATGCATTTATGTTTGTTTGTTTGTTTGTTTGTTTGCGGTTTTGTTTGGGAATTAAATCTGCGTTTTTCTAATCTGTGTGACCTTTTCGTTAATTGGCAGAAATAATAATGTGCAGTCAACTCTATCACCGAACATTGCGAATCCTCTATTATATCTCATATCCAAGCAAATGTATTATTATTTTGGTGCTGTACAGAAACTATTCAAAGTGAAAACTATAATAATTGCTATTCATAGGATGAATGGCTTTCATATGTAAACATAGGAAGTAGATAAGATTGCATTAGAATCTTCCCCCCCTCTCTCTCTCTCTCTCTCTCTCCTGCACTCTTTCTTACACCGAGAAATTACAGACCACCAAAAGCACATCTCCGCCAGCAAAAAAAACACAAACCACTTTCGGCGAAAACTATTTGGCTGGCAGAGGCGGCAGTTGACGTGCAAGTGTAGGTATTTGTCATGCACTCACTTCTCAACCGAGCGTTATGCTTGGCAACCGAAATAATAAAATAAAACCGGCGAAGAGTGCTTATGACTGTATTATCCGGCGGCGACGCGTTCCCCGCTACAGCGGACCTGTTTGTGTCTTTTATTTGATTCCATATATTTACCTGATGTAATCCTCCCGGCACAGAACGTTCCGGACCCGAAGGGGAGCAGGAAAAATTAGAATAATAATAATGATGTTGAGTATTGAGAAGACTACTCCCAGTGCTCCCCGTTCTATGATGCCATCTTCATATTGAGCGTTCATATTTGAGAAATGACCCATGGGCACTAACTCACTTAGCTGTATTTACTCTCTGATGTGTGTGTCTGCGTGTGTGTGTGTCTGTGTGTGTGTGTGTGTGTGTGTGTCTGCGTGTGTGTGTGTGTGAGTGTGTGTGTATTGGATTTCGTATGCCCTTTAAGCGATTACCACCGGCACTGATCGTGGACAAAATGTCAGGCTGATGCCGACGTAGTTTTGGTCTCAAAGTAGAATACAAATAAATCATTATGGATTCATACACATGACTTTTTCCTCACTTTGGTGAAAACTTAACGGGTGAATCCCAAATGATTCACACAGTCTGCCCGGCGTAAACATTGTTGTTCGTTCCTATGTGGGTTATGTAACGTCGCTGTTTATTTAGTTGCATCCAATGTTCCCGTCAGTTAAGCAAAGGCGATCAAAGTGAAATTACGACAATTCTTTTCACAGGCTTGCATATAATTACCTTTACTGTACACTGTACATCAATTGAAATTAATTAGCCCTGACTTGGCAGTTTCTCATGTTGAGCAGATGGTGATGTAGACTCTGACTCGTTGTATTTCTGATTAACTTTTCATATAACACTAACAGTTAACAGCGACTGAATCCGGTGCTTGAAGTTCAGTTTAGTTCAACATAAAACTACGGTGATTTCTGGTGCTTGTTGTTCCGTTAGATGTTCACATGACGTTACAGTTAGCAGCAGCTGAATATGATGCTTGTAATTCCATTAGGTTTAATACAACACTACGGTTAACAGGCAACCGAAAGTGGTCCTTGTAGTTCAGTTAGGCCCGAGTTTAACATAACACTACGGTTAGCAGCGGCTGAAGAGAGAGATGCCCGCGCACACGGGCCCTGAGCCCAAACCAAAACTAATGGAGTACGGCGAGATGGAAGTCACGCAGGGAATTAATGAGTCTTTCAATTTGTCTGATAGAAGTATTCTCCATCAGGGATAAGGGCAAGTCGTTTCGTAAAATATTGTGTGCTATGTGGCGTTATAAAGTTAGCGCTTTATGCTAATGGTCATTCATATTTCACATTTCATATGTATGTACATTCTCCAAGATCATGTCTAAGAAGTGTGTGAAGGACAACGTGCTAGGTAAAAAGATGACCGCGATACATGGTAGATGGCGCTGTCATTAAATCAGGTCTGGAACCATGGAACCGTTGACCTTAGAAACATGCTTCTTTCGGTATGTGGGTCCTTGTAAGTTAAAGGACATGAGATTTAACCCAGCGTGGGCTAGTTAGCTTCACTTTGACTCCAAATTTCATTAGCTGGGAGGCATTCGATGACACAATCAGCCGTGACCTCATCTGCTGGACCAACCATTAGACCTCTGCCAACAGCTTCAGCCAGCCCAACTCAAATCCACGGCAAAGACAGCATTACAGATGAGGACTTCTTATCTATTGACCTAGACATTGCACATTAACCCTTGTGTTCAGGTCATGTTTTTGTTTCTCATCCAATGTTCGCGGGTCTGGTGGATCCACCGCATTATTGAGTTTTTAAATCAATAAAGCCATAACAATTTATGTAAAAAATACTTAACAGATGTTTACTTTATCTCAATTACAAGCAATATAGACAGCATATATGGTTAATATTTGCCATTTACCTCTGTTAGATCACATTTATCAATAAGAGCACTTTAAAACAATGTTTGTCAATTAATAGACATTATCATATCCTCATACTGTTGAGTCAAATTGGAGTTTTGTATAAAGAAGAGGAAATATAAACTCAAAGAAAAACAAACAAACAAAGAAATTGGGATCAGCTGGGTGGAACTAATCTGCTCCCGCCGCGTTCCTACACGGACCATAGAGAGGGACGGACTCAGTACCGACAAGCGCACATTAAACCACGCAGCAAACAAAGGAGACCATCAGCAAAAAGTGCAGAACCTGATCCTTCTACAAAATCCGGGTGGCAGCAGGTAAGATGAAGAACTTTAATGAACAAAGAGACTATTTTTTCCCGCTGAATCCTGCTGCTGCTTGTTGGGCTAGCATTAGCTGTAGCCACGGAGACGAGCAGATTCTACGTTTGGCTCATCAATGTAACCCTTTAATTATGACGTCATTATCGAGTCAAAAGTCAAGTGCGCAGAAGATTAATGTGAGAGCAGAATTCCCCCTGCGGACACACGGATTTAATGTGCTCGACACAGATTTATGTGCGGTTGGGTCAGCATAGCTACGATCATAAACATACATAGACGCCGCATTGGCTGTGTTGGCCCGTCCGCCCTATTTTGGATGTGGCAGGTCCGCCCTGTAAACAAATACAAGTACACTTGGAAACTGGGGGTTTTCTGAATAAAAAGCACTAACGTTTACATTTAACTGATTTTGATTAATCGTTTTTATATTCAATGATTTATATTAATTTAAGTAGCCTACTAATAATGACAATCATTGAGACAAATGAACAAAGTCTGCAAATCAAAATAATAAGACACTGCAACTGGCAGTGAGTCTGCTTTTTTCTTTTAGCAGTGAAATGATAGATGTACTCATGACAGAAAATTATAGACAATTATTTTATTGTATACAATAACATTTCATGGTAAAAAATGTTAAACATGCAGTAGGCTTGTACTATTATAAATAATAATAATATATTAATATATTGGGCATGTACTATTATAAATATGCCCAATATATTATGCAAGTCAGTTGTCCATATTTTGTTTGATCAATATCATATGAGGACTAAGTGCTGGAGACATTTTGACTGATTAAACAAGTGAAGGGATTTCTGTTTCCTCTTAAAAATATGGGATGAAAAGTACCAGTACAATAAATACTAAACACAACAGACTGATTCCAAATTCAAGATTACTTTATTTGCAGTAACAGACATAAGTGTAAGAGTTCGCTTCAGTGGCGTGTTCTCCGCCGCGTCACCAAGAGGCGTAGACGTGGCGTGTGCGTTGGGACCAGGGGACCAAATGGCACGTACCAACGGCCCCGGTACCCCATACTCCCGTAGTACCCCCCACAGGATTCCCCGGGGGACACGGTCATAGGCCTTCTCCAAGTCGACAAAGCACAATCGGCCGGAGCCTCCTCTCCAGCACCCTGGAATAAACTTTCCCGGGGAGGCTGAGCAGTGTGATACCCCGATAGTTGGAGCACACCCTCCGGTCCCCTTTTTTGAAAATGGGGACCACCACCCCGGTCTGCCATTCCACAGGTACTGTCCCCGACCTCCACGCTACATTGACTAGGCGTGTCAGCCACGACAGCCCGACAATGTCCAGAGCCTTCAGCATCTCAGGGCGAATCTCATCCACACCTGGCGCCTTGCCACTGAAGAGCTTTTTGACTACTTCAGTGACCTCTACCAAGGATATGGGTGAGACTTCCCCCGAGTCTTCAGACTCTGCCTCTTCCACAGAGGACGTACTGGTCGGATTCAGGAGCTCCTCAAAGTGTTCTTTCCACCGCCCGACAATAGCCTCAGTCTGGGTCAGCAGTTCTCCTCCCCGACTGAGCACAGCCTGAGCCAAGCCCTGCTTTCCCTTCCTGAGTCGCCGGACAGTTTGCCAGAACTTCCTTGAGGCCAACCGAAAGTCCTGCTCCATGGCCTCCCCGAACTCCTCCCACACCCGGGTTTTTGCTTCAGCAAGCGCTGAAGCTGCGGTACTTTGGCCTCCCGGTACCTGTCTGCTGTTTCAGGAGACCCCTGGGCCAACCAGGCCCGAAAGGCCTCCTTCTTCAGCCTGACGGCTTCCTTCACCGCTGGTGTCCACCAACGGGTTCTTGGGTTGCCGCCACGACAGGCACCGACAGCCTTTTGACCACAACTCCGAGCTGCAGCCTCTACAATGGAGGCTCTGAACATGGCCCACTCAGGTTCCATGTCCCCAACCTCCCCTGGGATGCACGAGAAGTTCTTCCGGAGGTGGGAGTTAAAGACCCTACGGACAGGGGCTTCCACCAGACGTTCCCAGTTCACCCTCACTACACGTTTGGGTTACCAGGTCTGTCTGGCAGCCTCCCGCGCCATCTGATCCAACTCACCACCAGGTGGTGATCAGTTGACAGCTCTGCTCCTCTCTTCACCCGAGTGTCCAACACATGCGGCCGCAGATCTGCTGATACGATTACAAAGTATCAGCGACCTTTGGCCTAAGGTGGTCCGGTACCAGGTACACTTGTGGACCACCCTATGTTCGAACATGGTGTTTGTTATGGCCAGTCCATGGCTAGCACAGAAGTCCAATAACAAAACACCACTCTGGTTAAGATCGGGCAGGCCGTTCATCCCAATCACTCCCCTCCAGGTTTCTCCATCATTGCCCACGTGTGCGTTGAAGTCCCCCAGTAGAACTATGGCAGTCCCCGGATGGAACCCTTTCCAGGATGCCACCCAAGGACTCCAAGAAGGCCGGATACTCTGAGCTGCTGTTTGGTGCGTAGGCACACACAACAGTCAGAGCCTTCCCCCCAGCGACTTGCAGTCGCATGGAGGCGACCCTCTCGTCCACCGGAGAGAACTCCAACACAGCGGCGCTCAGCCGGGGACTTGCGAGTATCCCCACACCCGCCTGGCGCCTCACACCCTGGGCAACTCCGGAGAAGTAGAGGGGTCCAGCCCCTCTCCAGGAGTTTGGTTCCAGACCCGGTGCTGTGCGTGGAGGTGAGCCCAAACATATCTAGTTGGTACCGCTCCACCTCCCGCACCAGCTCAGGCTCCTTCCCCGCCAGTGAGGTGATGTTCCACGTCCCTAGAAACCAGTCGGCGATGACCGGGATCCCGCACGCCCAGGACCCCACAGTTCTATTTCTATTTTGTAGTTCTGTTCTATTTTGTATTCTTTTATAATTACTGTCGGTTGTCGGGCGTTTTGCACAAAAAGTTTTTCACTCACTGCTTATACTCACGTGTAAATTGTGAAGTGACAATAAAATACTTGAAAAACTCCATGTAGTCTTTTCGGGCTTGGCCCGGCCGGGCCCCGTGGATCCAGGTCCGGCCACCAGACGCTCGCCGACGAGCTCCCCTCCCAGTTCTGGCTCCAGAAGGGTGCCCCGGTTTCCCTTGTCCAGGCGAGGTGACTGTTCTTTGGGAGTCTTTTCATGGGGGTCTTTGAATCGCTCTTTAGTCTGGCCCCCTCCCCTGCGCCATCATCTACCATAATAACATCAGAGTCATGGGTTTCGTATCAACTTGACTATGTGCGTTATTTATTCATTTATTAATTCATTCATGGTTAATATTTAGGCTGAAACTTACCCGGTTTTCCCGAGGTCCGCATCGGGTTGAGCAACTGAAACGGAATCAGGCAATCGATAGCTGCGGAGAGGGACGGACCGGGGACTTCCTCAGGCCACCAGCACCTGTTGTGGCAATTATCCGATAATTGCGTCTATGGCGAAAGAGTCTAAAACAGACAAAATACTTGTAACAATTAAGAGTTTTAATGGATGCATCCATTAGACTCCCCTCTATCAGAGTGAGTCCAGGACTAACCTTCACCTGACAGTTTTTAAGCACAATTTTCATAGCATGAGATTCCTGGTTAGACAAAGGAGAAACACTTAGCCCCCTCTCATGTTGTCTTCCAGACGCCTTAATCATATTAGTTTATAAGGTTTCCCTTACAGTGACAACAGGGCACACACCGAGATTACTTGTGACAGACATTCTGACGACATCAACACACCAGGGGTTACTTGGGACAGACACCCTGATCTGATCACCTCAGTTTTCTTCCATTGACATTACCAGATCCTTTGAAATTGACATCAAATGTCTTCCTGTTTCAAGTGTTGAAGCTATCGACCAATCATCTCAATGCCTTCTGCCAGTGGCTGTTCACAGTAGGGGTCCTCTCAATGATATGCAGATGAAGGCATGTTGCTTGTAAATGGTCAATATGCTATATTTCCACCACAACACCAGGGTCCTCTGGCAAAACGAGCATCCCAAGAGCACCAACTCCGTCAGAAGAATCGCCACACACACACACACACACGATTGAGGGGTGATGAGATTAAAAATGCAGGCCAGCTGACAGCACATTGTACTAGCTATGAATTGACCGGCTGTGACTGAATGTGATATAAACATGACTCAAAATATTTTCATCCTTGTTTCTACTAGGACCACTGTTATGCACGGCCTACATCTCCCGGTGATCTAAGGGCCAGACTCAGTGAAGCCTTGGCTAGGGTGGAGAGTCTGGAAAGAGAAGAGGAACGCCAAGGAATGGGGAACAGAGGGGCAAAGAACACTGTGGTCAAATTTGGTCATAATTATTATAATGGTCCTTTAAACATGCTGACAGTGATGTGTAGTAACACTGGTATTGTCTTACACTTATGTCTGTTACTGCAAATAAAGTAATCTTGAATTTGGAATCAGTCTGTTGTGTTTAGTATTTATTATACTGGTACTTTTCATCCCATATTTTTAAGAGGAAACAGAAAATCCCTTCACTTGTTTAATCAGTCAAAATGTCTCCAGCAACTTAGTCCTCATATGATATTGATCAAACAAAATATGGACAACTGACTTGCATAATATATTGGGCATATTTATAATAGTACATGCCCAATATATTATTATTATTTATAATAGTACAAGCCTACTGCATGTTTAACATTTTTTACCATGAAATGTTATTGTATACAATAAAATAATTGTCTATAATTTTCTGTCATGAGTACATCTATCATTTCACTGCTAAAAGAAAAAAGCAGACTCACTGCCAGTTGCAGTGTCTTATTATTTTGATTTGCAGACTTTGTTCATTTGTCTCAATGATTGTCATTATTAGTAGGCTACTTAAATTAATATAAATCATTGAATATAAAAACGATTAATCAAAATCAGTTAAATGTAAACGTTAGTGCTTTTTATTCAGAAAACCCCCAGTTTCCAAGTGTACTTGTATTTGTTTACAGGGCGGACGCAGCAACGGGCCAACACAGCGTCTATGTATGTCTATGATCGTAGCTATGTGCCAAAATAGGGCGGACGCAGCAACGGGCCAACACAGCCAATGCGGCGTCTATGTATGTCTATGATCGTAGCTATGCCGACCCAACCACACATTAAATCCGTGTGTGAGCACATTAAATCCGTGTGTGAGCACATTAAATCCGTGTGTGAACACATTAAATCCGTGTGTCCGCAGGGGGAATTCTGCTCTCACATTAATCTTCTGCGCACTCGACTTTTGACTCGATAATGACGTCATAATTAAAGGGTTACATTGATGAGCCAAACGTAGAATCTGCTCGTCTCCGTGGCTACAGCTAATGCTAGCCCAACAAGCAGCAGCAGGATTCAGCGGAAAAAAATAGTCTCTTTGTTCATTAAAGTTCTTCATCTTACCTGCTGCCACCCGGATTTTGTAGAAGGATCAGGTTCACTTTTTGCTGAAGGTCTCAGCGGCGTCTTAAAGCATCAGTTCACACAACCTTTGTTTGTAGTGTTGTTTAATGTGCGCTTGTCGGTACTGAGTCCGTCCCTCTTTGTGGTCCGTGTAGGAACGCGGCGGGAGCAGATTAGTTTATATTTCCCCTTCTTTATACAAAACTCCAATTTGACTCAACAGTATGAGGATATGATAATGTCTATTAATTGACAAACATTGTTTTAAAGTGCTCTTATTGATAAATGTGATCTAACAGAGGTAAATGGCAAATATTAACCATATATGCTGTCTATATTGCTTGTAATTGAGATAAAGTAAACATCTGTTAAGTATTTTTTACATAAGTTGTTATGGCTTTATTGATTTAAAAACTCAATAATGCGGTGGGTCCACCAGACCCACGAACATTGGATGAGAATCAAAAACATGACCTGAACACAAGGGTTAATGTGCAATGTCTAGGTCAATAGATAAGAAGTCCTCATCAAGCTTGGCCATGTTAGTAGGACCCCGCATTGCTGCCTGCAGCTATATTTTTATATTTTATTAGTATTATTTTCTCGTTTTATTCTTAATGTTATGTTATATGTCTTATTACATTTATTAATGGCATAGCATTGTTGTTCGTAGATGTTCTTAGAATTGCACGCCTGCCCAGCTACTTATGCAGGCAACTTGGCAATTATGAAACTCGTTCTATTCGTCTCGTAAATATGAATGCTCGAAAACAGCTCTATTCTTATCTTCAGGTACCACAGTGATATATTGCTGCCTCTCCTTCAACAAATGTACTCTTTGTAAGTCGCTTTGGATAAAAGCGTCAAATGCCCTAAATGTAAATGTATTCTTAATAATCTTTCTATCAGGTGCAATACGTCCCCTAACCATTATTATTATCACAGCTGTATTACACTTCAATTATGCCAAATTGTATACCTTATCTTGCCTATATATTTTTATATACTGTACATTTGTAAATCTGTTAGTTAATTTTTTATTATTCTGTTGATTTCCCTATTGTTTTATTGTACTGTATTGCTATGCAACCTGGCACAAGAATTTCCTTCGGGATTAATAAAGTTCTATCTTATCTTATCTTAGTTGGAAGCTTTTTTAAGAGCCGCTCAACCGAAAAACTTCACAGTCAACTGGACACTGCACTTCCTTGGGTCCTCAGCAATACACCCGCAGTGCAGAGCCCGTTCCGTGCCTGTTCAGAATGGAGCCGAACAGGGCTTTCTCGAGAAGCGATCATCCAAACAAGCCGATTGGATGAACGGTTGTCGAATTACAGATATAAATACATAAATACATATAGATGCATGCATACATGCATACTGAGACTCTTTAGATTATAGTTAGATACTGTTCCGATCAACAGGCACGTTCGTTATCTGGATAGAAATGTCAAAATCATAGGTATTGAATAGTAACGCATTGCATTGTTGACAGGGTACCGCACCCGGTCCTTATAGCAATCAACAACTCTGATTGGCTGTAAGAAGGCTAATGGCCCATTCACAACATGCCAACTGTGCAGCTCAGTTCTTTCATTTGGATTCCACTTTGTACTTTCTTTCAAGCAATATATGAGTTGGGTCCATTGTAGTCAGGCCACCTGCAGTCCAAAATCACCTTCATTGTCTATTGAGGGCTCCAATTAGTGATTTTCTTTCTCATGCACAATGTCTCAGCTTCATTGATGAAAGAAAGAAAAGTTAGCGGGCTAGAGGATAGAATATCTTTGTACTGTTTTTTTAGAGAAGCATGTTGTCACGCACAGATGTGTTCACACACGCACGCACACCTCAAGACTGCGTGTGGTGGTGTGTGTAATGTATATGTAATGTGAGTGTGATGTGTGTGTGTGTGTGTGTGTGTGATAGAGTTTAGTGCAGTGTATCCAGAACACCGCAGCACACCTCGTCTTTAACCTACCTAAGTTCTCCCATGTGACCCCCCCCCCAGCCCATGTGACCCCGCAGCCCCCTACCCCCACCCCTCCACGCGCGTTGATCGGATCAATACAAACGCCGACGTCATTTGACAGCGTAGTGCTGGTGCAGGCTACAGCTAAAAGTGAAGCGAGACAAATCCACGGACAACAATGATCTTTCATTGTGCCGGTTTGGAGCTGAGAGCGGTTATGATGACCTTCAGCAGGACTGGTGGTGGTGGTGGTGGTGGAGGTGGTGGAGGTGGTGGTGGGATGCAGCAGGCTGGCCAGTGTCTTGGATGGACTCATGCAAAGCACTGTGTGTGTGTGTGCGTGTGTGTGTGTTGTGGCAACCCCCGAAGAGGATCAGCACCATGGACAGCGGGACCAGGCCCATGGTCATCAGAGGGCCAGGTAGAGACAGCTGACAGCCATGAGACAATCAGGAGGAACCCGGCTATAAAAGCTGTGGGGTTGACTCAACGGGGGAGGGAGGTGAGCTAACATGCATCGTATTGCCGAGAGCTAACCTTGTGGATGCCCTATGCCCGCGGCCAGGCCCTGACGCCCCACCCGAGCAAGGAGGACTCCTATCTATATATTTCGTTTGGATTATGATTGCCTGCGTTCATTTTCTGTTGCCGGGAATAAACGGCCCGAATGCGGAGCATAATCAGACCCTGTGTCCTCTGCGTCCCACCTCTGACTCTCTGTGGTTGCCACAGTGTGAGTGTGGGGGGGGGGGGGGGGGGTGTAGTAGGAGGTGGAGGCCAAATGACAGCACAGAGATTTCAAAAGGTATCTAAAATTCAACTATACAGTACATACTAAACTATTCAATTCAATAATTATTTTTATGCTATTATTAATAACTAAATGAATGACGAAAAAAATGATATATATATGAAACTAGAGCTCCTGCTACACACCACCTGAGTGGCTTTTCTGGGCTCCTCCGACACAGGTGGTTGTTGAGTAAACAACTGGTTTATTGTAAATTTGGAAAATGGTTTGCAGGCAGTGCTGATGGTGCAATGCTGACATGACAGCGCTCTCTTGATGGTGTGTGGCGATGGCCGGTTTATACTGAGAGCATTGAATAGCCAACGCTGCCTCACCCAGCCCCAGACTCGAACCACCAATCACACACGCTCATTTACATCTACATTTACATTTAGGGCATTTGGCAGACGCTTTTATCCCAAGCGACTTCCAAGAATAGAACAGCATTCGCAATTGCTAGGCTAATAGAACAAGTTTCAAGGGCTCAGAGTTGCTAGTTTGACAGCAAGATAGCTAGGATAGGACACTCCACAAGACATTAGCACAAAACCATCCCCTATTATCAATGGGCCAAGGCCCTGCACAGCACCACTGAACCATTTCCTCTACACAGGAACACACACACACACACTGTTATTACTGTACACTACTGTGGGGGTAGTCCCAGTCTGCTTTGAGGCGGTTTCGGAGCTGGGAAGACAGCGGTTATGAGTCATCCACACGTTTGAGTTGGCGGTGAGAAGGCGTCCGGGGGGCGGGACCTGGGAACAGGAAACCACGACCACCTCTTGTGGCTGTGATGCGCCGGCGCTATCCACTCCACTCCCCCGTGGGTTCACTCTCTCTTGTTTTGTGTCGTTCGCTGTATTTATCACGTGTATGTAATTATGCCCCTTTTTGAAATCACACCATGTCGCAAATTAAAGAGCGAGACTGTTTAGTCTTTGTTAACGCCAACCGTCTTGAAAGATGGGCTATTCTTTTGACAGGGAGGGAACGTTTAAGTCACAATGTGGGTTGTTTATAACAAAGACCCAAACCCATAACTATAATTACCGCAGTGAGTGATTCTATCTCGAAACTGTACATTCATCTTCCTTTCAAAACGAGACGAAAGAATCAAATGAAAACATTTGATCCAATATTGTCTGAACACACTTCCAGTATCTCCGTGGAAAAAATAAAGTGCTCTCTGAAAGTGCTGTGGCTCTGTTCATTGGAGATGTCTACAGCGACGTCGTGCCATTAGTCATAGTTTGTATGTCAACTGTTGTCGTCAACATTGATCAACTGGCACAGAACATTACCAGCATGGAGCTCCGCCGCCGGAGTGCTGGAAAACAATACATTGTTTTCTAATTAGTTATCTGCCATTGATTAGCTGGAAATGAACAGTCTAATAAGAAGCACATCCGGTGACATCTTATTTTTTGCCTTTCAACTCCACACAACCTCTTTTTTTTCCCCCTCGTTCCTCGTTTGTAATCAACGGGCTCCATTCTCATGGAAATGATTCCACATAACACGTCTGCTCGGTCGAGAGATCATTTCCGTTCTTTGTGTGCCGTTTCAATGGAGCGATTGTAGTTTTAACGAAATCAAGAGAAGGCAAATATGTTTTTGTTTTTTTTTAAATGTCATAGGCACACGCCGGCCCCAAAAAATCAATACATTGAAATTGGTTCTTCTCGTTTTATCTGAGCGATAAAACCTCACGTCACGTGTGGGTATTTTATTCAAAGTCTTCATCGTCATAAAAACTTTATTAAAAACAATAAGACACCGTTTTCCTGTAGGGCGAGTCTTAGATTAGCGTTGTGCATACAATCACACACTCAGGGCTTTTTTGCGGCGTTCTTGCCATCTGTGTCACAGAGGGTGGATTTTTTTTACAGCCGGCTGCATAGTTCCTATAGAGTTTACCGGAGGCTTCAGTGTCTGGGCCCGACCGGCGCCCAGCCTCGCCTCAACACATGGCTAATTAAGTTTGTCACCTAATCAACTCTGTCACATTGATCCTCAACACACTTAACGGGGGCCTGGAGGAGACCACCTCTCCCGCCCCTCCCCCCTGTCTCCCAGCTCTCCATTTAAAGAACCTTCTTTCATTAAGAACCAGCGTGTCCTGTGAGTGATCGCCCCCCCCCCCACCTCCTCTTCGGCGGCCGCAATCGATGTGGCAACGGATGAAAATGAAAACTCCTCGATGGCCGTTTAAAAACCGACCAAATACGACCAGACACCGTAAAAAAAACACTCCCCACGCTGCCCGCACCGCCCGCCCGCCCAGACAGTTAGGGAAATGCATGCGTTGCATTAAAAGCCGCACCTGGAAATGCTTGCCATTGCACCCCCGGCTGACTTAATGTGCCGAAGACAGAACAGATTGGTGGCCGATATTATTATTATTATTTAATTCAGAGAGATGTTTGCCGTGGGATTCAGGCCTCTTAGAAAGTTTCTGGGGGCTTGTTTGTTTGTGTATTTATATTGTGCACACACGCTATTACTTTTCTCAAGAACCACTTCCATATCCTATCCCTGATTTAAAGACACGTCACTGTGCCAAGTCAAGCAGCAGTGAATAACATAAACAACAATGTTAGTGATTTCCCATCAGGTGGGCGCTATTTCCCATCATATGGACGCTTGACAAATGCAAAAGAACCAGCATGAAGGAATTAC
The DNA here is from genome assembly GCA_002895965.2 of Coryphaenoides rupestris. NCBI lineage: Eukaryota > Metazoa > Chordata > Actinopteri > Gadiformes > Macrouridae > Coryphaenoides > Coryphaenoides rupestris. The sequence goes on along the minus strand of PIJE02001224.1, from coordinate 96,318 downwards.
CAACAAGTTGCGTCTACAAATACAAACGGGAACTTGAAATACGAACGGCGAAAACAGCGACTCCGCATAACCCCCCCTCTCCTAACCCTAGAACTAACTTACGTGTTTGTACGTCTCGGCATTATTAATAGAATAGAATAGAAGCATTGTTATGAAACTCTTTCTATTAACCTTGCAGTTATGAATGCTTGAAACCTGCTCTATTCTTATCTTTGTGTACCACAGGGTTATATTGCTGCCTCTCCTTCAACAAATATACTCTTTGTAAGTCGTTTTGGATAAAAGCATCTGCCAAATGCCCGAAATGTAAATGTAATTCTACCTAATTTCACATCAGCATTTCTTTTTTTTTATCAAGGTTGACATCTCTTTTACAACTGAAAGTAAAATGTGTTGCCGGTTAATTGCTTCTGTGACCAAAGCGTATTGAGAGAGAATATTCCAGCGGCACGGAACAGGGAATAAGAACGGATGACACTGAGGTATACGTACGTTGAGAAAACGATATATAGCCACCCACTGACCCGAAAACAACAACAACAAACAAACCAACGAAAATGAATAGTTTGCCTTCAGTTGTTGTTTGTCCTCAATATGCGTACCCTTGTCTTGAAGAGGCGCATAATGAAACACATTTTCACACACGGTGTCACAGAGACCGTCAGAAAGTGCACCTTGAGAAATCCCGCGTGCGGCGGTGGGCGACAACTTTATTAGCCGCTCTACAGACCAGCATGTCCGCGTCGCCTAGCTTGCCTTGGAGCGAGCTAACAGTATAGGCCGGGGAAAAAAAAGCAGGTTGTCCTTGATTTAAACGACGGGCTGGCAGTCGGGGAAAATGGCGTTTGAGTTTTGGAAATAAGCCACAGCGAGACATATTTCAAATGTGCGCGTCGTCGTGTGGCGGTAATAGATTGGTGTTCCGTTGCCATAGCTGCGGTTTCGGTACGACACGCACACGAGGCCTAATGGGATATTTGATGATATGCGTACATTATCGCAAAAATATATCACGTGCAACATGATGTGATTATCAGCCCTGTATTCCCCCGGCGCCGCCGTCTTTGTTACCGATGGGGTCGAAGGGAAAACTGCGGCCTGTCGGCTGGGTGACACGGCGCCATTATCCCCCGTTTGAGCTGGCTCCCTTGATAAATGACAATGTTATCCTTTTTTCTTTATCTGACTTGAGAACTCATTTTAATACGATAAACAGGATATATGGCACGACACGTCGCCGGGTGAGATACACATCGACGTCGCCTCGCAAGGCGCGCAGGGGTCAATCTAGTTAATGATTCTCGTCGCCCCCCTACGCCACCCACTCCCCCCCCCCCCCCCCCCTCCGACACGAGGCACAAAACAAGACGAACGCCCCTTCTGACAAGGAGAGGAGCCAGATGCCTCTGACATCAAGGACTAAGACGGCGCGCACACGCGAGAAAAAAAAAGAAAAGAAAAGAAAATCAAGTTGATTGACTGAAATATCCCCCGGCCACTTAGATCAGTAAGTGCACACATGTCGTTTTCTCTGTAATTTCCATTAACGCCGCTCAGCCGTTTGTCTTTCTGCGATCTGCCGTCCCGTTCATTAATGTGCGTGTCGGCGTTTTTTCGTCTGAGACTTTCCGCGCCGTGACAGCTAATTTAAGATAATTATAATCCCATAGGCGTTGCTCATCACTGCCATTTAATCAAATTAAAGAGTGGCGACCAATACAATATTTAAAAATGGAATGAGGACAATAAACCGATTGAGGTCGGACGTGGGGGGAACTTTTATCTCCCAGGGTCTATTTTTTTATTTATTTTTTTGGTGCGCATCTCATCCATAACATTGATTTCTGTCCTTATGAGTTATCAGGTGATTTGAAGGTCACAGACTCACCGACACAATCTGTGTCGCTCTTTTTTACGCTCTCTTTTCCGCTGTAGGCTTTATTGATTTGCTTCAAGTCAATTAATCATGACAAGTATCTCGCCGGTCCAGAAATGGGTTGTCACCAGTGGTATGGGGGACACCTTATCAAACACTTCAACAAAAGTATAAATATAGCGGCTGTCACATTTTTGTGCCGCAATAAATAGAGTGAAATGGATGTCCTTCGTTGGGACAGCTATGAGGAAAGAAATTATAATATGGGAGCACTTGGTCTTGATAGAAGTCCCATTACTGAGTAACTCTGAATCAGTCTTCGCGTAATTTTAACTGACAAGACGACATCATTGCACTATCAGTGACATTACAACACAATTAGCTTTAGTATCCAAACTCGCTGTGCATTTGATTGTCCCTCAGCCTCCAATGAGACAAACCTTTAAAGTTCCATCATCCTTTTTTTCTTGTTTCTTCTTCTTGAAGGGCACATACTAGTTTTAGTGGTTCCGGGTGGGGGGGGGGGGGGGGATTGGTGAATGTACAGTCAATACTATCAATCAAAAGAATTCCTGCAGACCAATCCAGGTCAGCCCCTTTAATCCGGGTATTACGAGGACATACCAGTAAAAAAAAAGACAAACAAACTTTCTCCCACAGGACACCGGCCAACCCGTGTCTGAACAAAGTCAGCCCCTTTAGTCCATGTGAGTCACTGCATTAAGTGTTAAGTGTCCGCCGTCCATCTTCTCATCCATCCATCCTTTATTTTTTTTCCTTTCGAGTTCTGCGAGTTAATAACGGCCATGGCTGCGCGACGTCCAGAGCGCCGGCTTTTATACGCGTCGGACGACCAAACGCTGAATCATTTTTCGAAAATGTTCCCGGCCCAAAACAGGCCGGAGTTCGGTCCGCAGTGGGGCTGCTCAAAATACAGACCCCCCCCCCCTCCCTCCTACTACTTTTGCGCTCTGTGTGATTTCTGCTCTGTTAAAAAAACGGTATAATTCTCTCTTTCTTTTTTTTTATATGAACCTGAAATTCTGAGCTCAGCGTGCTTTGGGCTGAAGTGGAAGAGCGGTACAAAAAAAAAAAGGCTGAACTTGCAGAAAAAGGATGAGGCTTTCGGAAGCTTCATAGGAGGCGTCTCAGTCATGTATAAAAGTTTCTTTTGCAGAGTCAGCAGCAACGGATACTGAGGATAGTTTACACCTGACCCGTGGTGGCACTGTGCCACCTGGTATTGTCCTGCGACCGAGTAATTACACACACACGCAGGTACCGTGTACCATGGAACAGCGTGCACTTACCATGTAACAACACTATGGATCGGCACACAAAACACACATTGTGGTCGGGGGTTGAGGTTAGGAGGAATAAGTGATGACAGAGTAGCACTGGCGATGCACCCGAATACGAATATGTTATCGGGGAAAGCAGAGATACAGTAATGCAACGTAAACAGATCATTATTCAACCCGAATATTCGCGTCATTATTCTGAGAAAAAAAAAAAAGCATTGCTCCATAACTGACTGTGGATTAACAACAACAAAGATACAAATGACAAGATAAATTCCGTTTTTGTGCAGCGTCGGAACTTTTGACATTTTCACTCGATTCACGCTAACGTTATGCCATTTTTGGAAGTCGCAGCGAAAAGCCCGACATTGGAGGCATAATGAGCGAATGGAGTAGGCTCGCCGGCACGTCGGCAGGACCATATCGAGCACGTTTAAAAACAGTGTTGACCTGTCCGAGAGAGTCCAGCCCCCGGTTAGAACATGCAGACAATCAACAACATGTTTTAACTAAACTATCTGGGACTTCCACGTGCTATTTATCTGTACAGTTGTACCGACTGTGGACCACTTTCCCTCATGCCATGTTTCCGAGTCCACAAAGTATTTCACAACTCTCACTTTTGACATTTCAGTTAAGTACATTTTGTTCATAAGCGTATGCAAAAATGTTCAGCGTTTCCAGCTGTGGTTATGCAAGTCTCCGTTTGAGACAGACAGACACACACACAGACACAGACACACACACACACACACACACACACACACACACACACACACACCGATATCGTCCATGCGAGGCACCAAACCAGCTGTAAGAAGTTATGGACTGCAACTGCCCAATTGTACAGAACCATGGTCTGGTCCCGTATATATATAATAATGTTATAATAATGTAGGCCTACTGGATATAATAATTTTTAATCTGCCCCTTCCGCCCCCATATTAAAAAGTATCACATACACTACATATTACAAACTATTGTACCTTGGCCCCAGAATATATAGTATGGGGTTCTTTTACTTGTGGCTGGATCCAGGCACCCTGAAACACACACACACACACACACACACACACACACACACACACACACACACACAACACACACACACACACACACACACACACACACACACACACACACACACGCAACACACACACACACACACACACACCCTCTCGCCCATTTACAACACCCAGGCGGACTAATAAAAAAGGTCAAGCACATGTTTCAGGGCAGAAGTATGAGACAGATGCACGCGGGGGGGGGGTTCGTGACAAAGGGAAATTCCACGGAAGATTAAGTGTCCAGATCACCTTTTCAGTAGCAGGGGCCGCCAGGAACCAGTCGGCCCCTGAGCACCACCAGCAAGACAGGTGGGGGGGGTGGGGGGTTATAAAGGAGGAGGGGGTCCGAGAGACCTTTACCGACGGCGGGGAAAAAGGTGAAAGTAAATTTTGCTGTTAGTCCCCCCCGGTGTCAGACTCGGGGCGGGGGAAGGGCCTGTAGTTCATCAGCATGTCTTCATCAGTTCATCAGCATGGTCTTCATCACCGGTTGCGTTATTGCTTTTTTGTCTCTCTTTATTTATTTATTTGTTCTTTTACAGAAAGAAAAATGGAAATAGGGAAGGAGACTAGAGATGATACGATACGAAACTACACACAGGTTTTGGCGGCCATCCTGCAGGAGGACTCGCCACCTCAAAAGCGGGAAACGGCGAGTGATTTTTATGACTAAATAATCAGAGGAGGTATAGAGAGAGATAGAGAGAGAGAGAGAGAGAGAGAGGCCTTTAATCCCTAACAATAACTCCACGCCTTTCAACCGGTATTCTCCAATGCGGTCTCTCTCCCTCCGCCCCTCCGCCACCCTCTCGCCGGCGATCGAGCCGGGGGGGCTTGCGTCGCCGCCGTCATTCCAGCCGACGATTTCCACATTACCCGGCGTGAATATGATCAAATGTGACACCTTATCCCAATCGTCATCGTCACCCTTCTTCTCCTCCTCCTCCTCCTCTCCCGTCATGAACAATGTGCGGCGTGACCTTGAACGGCGACGGTGATGGGCAGGCGGGCGGCGGCTAATATGTTGAGAGTTATGTTGTTGTTGTTGTTGTTGTTGTTGATGCTGTTGTTCCAGGTCAACAAAATCCGATTGCGGGCAAATTGAATTCCTCGCCGGGAAAATAAGCGTCGTACATGCATACGGTAACGCCACATGAGGCAACCGCGGAAAACATTTCCTCGCGAGGAGAAACCCGCGGCGGTACGAGCATAAATATGTATAGCCGTTGTCAGCGGCAACAGTGAGGGTAAATACACTGGACACAGTGAAGCCTCCCTCTCTCTCGTATGGGCACAGACGGGCTTGTCTACGGAAACAAAGCTCCCTCATCTGGGCCCCGGATTGGAAGGAATTGTCTTAAATTGGACAGGGTTTGGAAAGCGCGTGTTGTGTGGATGCATTGTGCCAGTCAGTGAAGATATCAATCACAGACGAGCGTCCAAGTGTGACACACATATACAGAAACACACACACACACACACACACACACACACACACACACACTCACCCCCCCCAACTGATGGAACATATCCATAGAGGATGGAAAATAATACAAAATAAAACCTGTCTGTCTGTCTGTTTTGCTTTACTTATCTGCGCTTTTAATTATTATAATTTTTTCATTTCTACCCAATGTATAGAACCAGCAAAAAACAAATTGCTGGGGTGTTTTTGTCACGTGATATTTCAACATGTGACACAATATCGTAGCTTCTGACTGTAACATAAACATAGGCGTAACATAAAGTAGCTCCTGTAGTGTTTCTAATGTCACAATGTGAACATAATTATGTATAAAGAGGAGCAAAAACCAACAACGAACCTGCCCTGGTAGGCAGAAAATGACGCGTTTCTAATCTTAACCTAGTTCTTAACCTTTCTTAACCGTTTGAACACTGACTCAGTTGATGGTAGGCATCTCTTTCTCTCGTAGACACGGTCATATTAGTATATATTATAGTACTCTTCATGCAAATACATGGTGGCTCATGAATGTCTTGTCTCACATAGCCAGGCCTCTCTCACACATTGTTTTAGGAGAGATAGAGAGAGACAGAGAGAGATAGAGAGAGACAGAGAGAGAGAGAGACACAACGATACACACACACACACACACACACACACGCAGGCAGGCAGGCAGGCAGGCAGCTTAGATAGATAGATGGATAGATGGATAGATGGATGGATGGATGGATGGATGGATGGATGGATGGATAGTGAGGGGGCATGAAGCCCTGGCATTGCCCGAAATCCCCAGCACATGAAAACAATAAGACATTCTCAGCGGGTACGTTGCTAGCTTGGAGGTTGTTGTTGTTGTTGTTGTTGTTGTTGTTTCATAGAGACGGCGGCGACTTTGAAAAGCGGCAACGCGCAGACAGCATTGTATTGTGAGTATTGTGACTGAAATAGTCAGCCAATGGCAAGCTTATTCCCACAGCCTCGCTCCTGTCAGCCAGACCACTGAACGCCTAATTAAAAGCTACACCTGTGCCAGTCAAAATATCGGGTCAGATCGGGGACAGCGTTTGTCTGTGTGTCTGGAGGCCCTTCGGTGGATATATGTGTGTGTGCGCAGTTCACTATCAGCCCTCGTGGCTCCATTGGATTTTGCTCGCAGGTCCCGTCCGGCGTTCAATCTCTTAGACATCTCCTGGCAACCGAAGCGTCGGGTCGTCAATACGGACCACGCCAGCAGCGCCGGGAAACGTTTCCGAGTCGTTTGGTTCATTTACACGTTGTTCACGACCGCGTGGGCAGCGGGAGACCGGTGAGAACGTTATCCTGAGTTACATACGGTGGAGTACAAAATACAACGAATAAAACGATTACTAATATATTACCGGTCACATTTTCTAACCACCCAAGGAAGTGCCTTTGATTTGAAATGCTGATTTCCCAGACGACCTCCAGGGCACACAGCGGGCACCCAGGGTCGGGTTGTGCATTGTGCGTGTAGGTGTGTGTGTGTGCGTGTGTGTGTGTGTGTGTGTGTGTGTGTCTGTGTGTGTGTCTGTGTGTGATACGGGCACAGTGGCAGTACGAAGCCAACAGTCGGGTCTCTTTGGTGTTGCCTGCCAGACACTGGGAAGCTCACCTCAATCACTCCTGCTTCCGAGCGGAGCAACGTGCCCAAAATGGAGTCCTTTAAACTCTACTAAGTGGGAGAAAACACACAGGAAATAGATGCCTGTTTGCAACGTAATTATACCTTACCTGTAATTATGCAGGTGGGTTAAAATCGTTTTAAAACTGAGCTATTTCTTCCTTGATGTGTGCGTGCTTGAGAGTGAAACGCCTTACAGTGGAAGAAAAGACCGGGAGGCAAGCGTTTATTTTGAGATAATTGCCGGGGACGGATGTGGGCGCGAGGCGACGCTGGAACGCCGCGCTTGCGATCCGCCGGAACTCGCGAGGATGGAGGAAAAGTCCGCACCTTGAGAAAAAAAAAAGTGAGTGTGTGTGTGTGTGTGTCTGTGTGGTTGATGGCTGGTTTAAGCAGCCTCACCGGGGACCCAGTTTGACTCGGAGGCCGGGTGCGGGGATGCACACCTGTGTAGCAGCGTACGATTATGAGCCCGGTTTGAACCTGATTTTTGAGGCGCACGACTCAAGCACAGCCATTGTGAATTTTGCCTTTTTTTTGTACTCGTACAGTATGGAGTCACCACTCACGCACGACTTCAAAAATCGCACACAGCGTACGGCCGGCTTAAAGTGGCTTTTCGAGGGGCTCCTCCAATGCCACCGACGCAGGGAGATGTCGAATAAACCGGTTTACTGCAGTTTGTCGTGGATTATAGACAGCAGAACAGCAGGTGGTGAATGCTAACATGCTGGCACTCTTCTCCCCTTGAGAGTGTGTGGTGAGGATTAGTCAATGCATCACAAGTGTGCCGCCTCACCCGGCCCCCCCAAGACTCTCTAATAGTGGGGCCAGGTGAGGCTGCTTAAACCAGCCACACACACACACACACACACACACACACACACACACACACACACACACACACACACACACACACAAACATCCTTCTCAGACCGTAACCGTGGCTGAAAAGCAACAAATATGTATTTATGATATGCAATTATCTTGAGGAAAATGACCTTGGAACAATGTAAGTGGTAGGACATCTCGCTGCTTTAGATGTATATTTTACATGGTGTAGGATGAGTTTTAATTTGAGATAATGCCATTTTTGTAGGACATGCATTTATGTTTGTTTGTTTGTTTGTTTGCGGTTTTGTTTGGGAATTAAATCAGCGTTTTTCTAATCTGTGTGACCTTTTCGTTAATTGGCAGAAATAATAATGTGCAGTCAACTCTATCACCGAACATTGCGAATCCTCTATTATATCTCATATCCAAGCAAATGTATTATTATTATTTGGTGCTGTACAGAAACTATTCAAAGTGAAAAACTATAATAATTGCTATTCATAGGATGAATGGCTTTCATATGTAAACATAGGAAGTAGATAAGATTGCATGAGAATCTTCCCCCTCTCTCTCTCTCTCTCTCTCACTCTCTCTCTCTCTCGCTCTCTCTCTCTCCTGCGCACACACACTCTTTCTTACACCGAGAAATTACAGACCACCAAAAGCACATCTCCACAAGCAAAAAAAACACAAACCACTTTCGGCGAAAACTATTTGGCTGGCAGAGGCGGCAGTTGACGTGCAAGTGTAGGTATTTGTCATGCGACTCACTTCTCACCGAGCGTTATGCTTGGCAACTGAAATAAATAAAATAAAAACCGCCGAAGAGTGCCTTATGGACTGTTTATCCCGGCGGCCGACGGCGTTCCCCGCTACAGCGGATCCTGTTTGGTGTCTTTTATTTGGATTCCATATATTTACCTGATGTAATCCTCCCGGCACAGAACGTTCCGGACCCGAAAGGGGAGCCAGGAAAAATTAGAATAATAATAATGATGTTGAGTATGAGAAGACATACTCCCAGTGCTCCCCGGTTCTATGATGCCATCTTCATATTGAGCGGTTCATATTTGAGAAATGACCCATGGGCCCACTAACGTCACTTAGCTGTATTTTACTCTCTGATGTGTGTTGTCTGACGTCGTGGTGGTGTCTGCGTGTGTGTGTGTGTGTGTGTGTGTGTGTGTTGTGTGTTGGATTTCGCTATGCCCTTTAAGCGATTACCACCGGCACTGATCGTGGACAAATGTCAGGCTGATGCGACGTAGCTTCGGTCTCAAAGTAGATACAAATAAATCATTATGGATTCATACACATGACTTTTTTCCTCACTTTGGTGAAAACTTAACGGGTGAATCCCACATGGTTCACACAGTCTGCCCGGCGTAAACATTGTTGTTCGTTCCTGTGTGGGTTATGTAACGTCGCTGTTTATTTAGTTGCGTTCCAATGTTCCCGTCAGTTAAGCAAAGGCGATCAAAGTGAAATTACGTCAATTCTTTCACAGGCCTTTGCATATAATTACCTTTACTGTACACTGTACATCAATTGAAATTAATTAGCCCTGACTTGGCAGTTTCTCATGTTGAGCAGATGGTGATGTAGACTCTGACTCGTTGTATTTCTGATTAACTTTTCATATAACACTAACAGTTAACAGCGACTGAATCCGGTGCTTGAAGTTCAGTTTAGTTTAACATAAAACTACGGTGATTTCTGGTGCTTGTTGTTCCGTTAGATGTTCACATGACGTTACAGTTAGCAGCAGCTGAATATGATGCTTGTAATTCCATTAGGTTTAATACAACACTACGGTTAACAGGCAACCGAAAGTGGTCCTTGTAGTTCAGTTAGGCCCGAGTTTAACATAACACTACGGTTAGCAGCGGCCGAAGAGAGAGATGCCCGCGCACACAGGCCCTGAGCCCAAACCAAAACTAATGGAGTACGGCGAGATGGAAGTCACGCAGGGAATTAATGAGTCTTTCAATTTGTCTGATAGAAGTACACTGAATCGTTGCTGCCTGACTAACTCTGATAGCGGAAGATTGCGATAGGCAATTTAAAAAGGACTCATTATTTTGATGTAGACCTTATGAGGAACCTCTTGTTCTCCTATTCCTATTTAATGAAGCGGAGACACGGGGAAAGTGGATCAGATATTTTCTCGTCTTTCCCCCCCCCCCCCCCCCAAGGTTGGCGACGGGGAAAAACTACCTGAGAAATGTGGGGGCGCCGACGTGTTAATTGTCTGTTGTCTTTTTGGACGTTCATTTCAATCTGTGGTCCTTTAATGACTACCGAGAGACAAACAAAGGAACAGGTAAACCCCGTCGCGGGCGGACGTGGAAGGCGTGGCGACAGGACGCCGAGAACCACCTCCGGACCACGTTGGACACGGTCGTTATGACAACCGCAAACTACGGCGCGCCGAGACGCCGATTTGCGAGCGCGAGGCTCGGACACACGCTTGTTATTCTTTTTTAATCTCCTGTATTTTTAACACGTTTTAATGAAAAGCTTCTACCGCCGTCCCCCCCCCGTCCCCCCCGTCCCCCCAGCACTCCCTCCAACACACATCGCGTCCCCCATCCTCCCACACCTCCCTCGTTTCAAACTTCACTTCTCATACGCAGGCTTTTGCACATTAAAGGTCAAACAGAAAAGTAATTATTCACCCTCTCTCTCTCTCTCTCTCTCTCTCTCTCTCTCTCTCTCTCTCTCTCTCTCTCTCCCTCTCTCTCTCTCATCCTGTCATCTCCGTCGGGGCCGGCCAACTGCTGCTGATAATCCCCGGTGCGCCATAGTAACGAGCCTCACGCCCCCCCCACCCCCCACCCCCACCCCGCCGACGTCGACCCCCTTATAGCGCGCCGTATAGCACTGCATCGCCTAGGCCTCACAGGAGGAGGTTGATTTTAGCCGAGAGAGAGAGAGAGAGAGAGAGAGAGAGAGAGAGAGAGAGAGAGAGAGAGAGAGAGAGAGAGAGAGAGAGAGAGAGAGAGAGAGAGAGAGAGAGAGAGAGAGAGAGAGAGAGAGAGAGAGAGAGAGAGAGAGAGAGAGAGAGAGAGAGAGAGAGAGAGAGAGAGAGAGAGAGAGACCATGACCATTGTTCATTAGAGTAGATGCGTTTGCAATCGCAGGCCGAATGCGTTCCCCTTCACCCCCCTCCGTCTCTCCCTGTGTGATAGCCTCTGGGATCCGATGCAAAAGGGTTCACGTGTGCCATTCAATCAGCGGCTCACTTTTTTTTTCCTTTCCTTCGCCGGGGTTGGTTTGCTCGGCCATTAAAAGTCAATTTGAGGTGTAGGCGGTGGGGGTAATTCAGGGGAAATAGAGCCTAGCAGCAGCAGCAGCAGCAGCAGCAGCAGCAGTTGTCACCAATGCAACGTTGATTTTCTCTCCCAGCGCTCCGGAGCCGGAGGAGCGATGTGTCATCCAGGCCCCTGCAGACGCGCTGTCCGAGTCCAGCGCCGGGCCGTCGTTAGGCTGCGACAAGGCGACAGACAGACACACACACACACACACGCACACACACACAGGGTAGGAAATGGCTGGAATGGAGTTAACACATACATACGGTTTGTGAAGAACAGAGGTTTTGCGAGGGTGTGAAAGTGTCAAAGAGAATGCCGGAAACGCCAAGTCGCCATTTCCATTTTGGTGTCGAGGATTCGGTTCGTCTTCCGTGGCCACTGCAATTTTCTCTATTTCTTTGTGCTAAATTACAGAAATATAAATCGAAATTAGTTTTACTCCAAAGCACAATTAACCAACAGGCCTATATCAGACAACAGGTCGGTAACATTCCGATTTTTTCTTTCTTTGTTTGACCTTAGCTTCTTTACAGTTGCTTTTATTGGTATTTATTTGGGTGCTTGAGGTATGTTGGCCTTCTGCACACGATGCAGATCACTCAAAGTCATTCATGAAACATCATCGCGCGAGGACGTGATTTCGAGGAGCGCCGCCGACCCATAGAACGGGGCTAATTCGCTTGTCTTCCTTCTTTTTTAAAAAACCTTCTTGTACTGATGGACTCAAATACTTCCTAAGGCTTGACGTTAAAAGAGAAGGTCAGACCGTAAGCACTTCTTCTGGCTTCGTTTGTCACACGTATTAACACAACGTCACCACAGTACTGCACACATTAAAAAACAAACATTCATAATAGACCCATGAAAAACATATTGCAGAATATTTTGTTAGGTTTTGAAAGGGTTTGAGGCACTTCACGGATACAAAAAATCTCTTTTCTCTTTTCTTAATTTTTTATGAAGGGTCCCAAGAATTCCGGAGGGCTCTCCACATGTAAACAAAGCCTCCTCTGCCTCCTCCTAACTTAGTTCTGTTCTCTCTGCATCTCATCGCGTTGCATCATGATTGGATAAGTGATTTAATCTCCCCATTAGCCTAAAGACAACAATCCCCGTCTCAGGGCAATTCGTTGTATAATTGGATTAGAAAAAGGCTCCTACGATAACGCCTCCAATCCTAGGGGTCGGCCGACATGACAGGTCAAGTTCTTCCGAGTTCTTTCTCGTTCTTGCTGGACTGTTTTACTGTAAATATTATAAATATTCGGATTCTCATCCCTCCAATTCATGTTATCGATGGTATTCTTTTGCACATCGCCTGTATGTGAACCCGGTCCTGACGAACACAGCTCTCTCCACACACACACACACACACACAAACACACACACACGATCAGCTGTTTGACTCGGCGATCCAGTTACATCCGGCTCTGTCTGTACTCTTCAGTGAAACAGGGGATTTAAAGTGTGGTGGAGGTTAATGTTCGAAAAGGTAGACCTAGCATTGCTTGGTGTGTGTGTGTGTGTGTGTGTGTGTGTGTGTGTGTGTGTGTGTGTGTGTGTGTGTGTGTGTGTGTGTGTGTGTGTGTGTGTGTTGTGTGTGTGTGTGTGTGTGTGTGTGTGTGTGTGTGTGTGTGTGTGTGTGTGCGCGCTTCTGTGAATGGATGTGTGTTATATTTCTAGTGTTTGGCGGGTGCAGCGTAAACACTCGACAACATGTTGACATTGAAGATGAAGATATACGTGCGCCGCTACAGGAAAACAAGAAGAGGCAAGTCAAGTTCTCCAACTCATTTTCCCTTCTCCGTCATCAGAGTCACACCCCGGCACTCAACAACCCCCCCCCGCACACTCCACACACACACACACACACACACACACACACACACACACACACACACACACACACACACACACATGTGCACACACGCACTCAGACACATGTGAGCACACAAACACTCACACACGCGCCTGGACAAACACATGCACACGTGCACTCACACATGGACACACACTCACGGACACACACACACACACACACACACACACACACACACACATACATACACACATACATACACACACGGACACACACATACACACATGTTCACACTCACACACGAGCACACACATGTGCGCACACACACACACACACACACACACACACACACACACGCACATGGACATACACTCATGGACACACACACACACGGACACACACATACACACGAGCACACACATGTGCACGCACACACACACACACACACACACACACACACACACACACACACACTCACACACACATGCCATCTGTGCCCGGCATCCTATCCTATCGAGGGGGGGAAAAGAAACAGCGCAAATGTTGTTGTTGTTGTTGTTGTTTTTCTTAACAGTTTCTTTTTCTCCCTGTGAAAACATGGCAGACAACTCGGATGTTGCGCCGCATCGTTCCTCCTGCTTCCCGATCGTTTTAACGGCGGATTGCAGCAAAAAACCGAACCTAACGCACGACAAAAGCTGATCACTTGAACCTGCGCTGTACAACTTTACTTTTCCACCGTACAGCAGCGAGAAAAGATATCGAGAACTCAAACGTTTCCCGAGACTACAGACTACGCGCCCATGCACAAGCTAATGGGGAATTGTCTAACATTGTCCAGGTTAAATAACGTGTACAGAATGAAGTGTCATTCGTGGCCTTGTGGAGCCCCCCCCTCCATCCCATCATTAGAAGTTAAGCGTTAACATCTACACATGCTGAGAGCGAGCGAGCGAGAGAGAGAGAGAGAGAGTGTATGACTACATTTAAAACGCTGTTCGTATATAAAACCCATTAATTGCTGAGTGGCGCCGCGGCATTTCTATTTAACCGAGGAACAATGCTTCGCTAATCATCAAATAAAAATGTTAATGTCGAATAACAACGGCGCCCCCGCTTTCAAAGCGTTGGGCTCATTTGGGTCTCCTTGCCACTTAGTTGTGGTGTGACACGTGTGCAAGTCTCATATTAATAGTCACCGTTGTCGCCATTAGCCTCCGAGTTTGGCTTTTTTAGGCCAGGAAAAAAAACCACAATTTGCGCACTGAATGCTTTTAATTTTCCAAGCCTTCAATCTGACGGCCGGGCCCCGACCCCCCCCCGACCCCCCCTCCTCCGTGATGGGAAATTGTTTGTCACGCCGCACGCCGCTGCTGGCCGATGGTTTGCGTAGCGCGTCTGCGCGCGGCGTTAGCAAGGTAGAGCCGGGAGCGGCTTAATAACACGGGGACGTTCCCAGGCCATCGCCGCGGCGGGGGGGGGGGGGGGGGGGAAACGACAATGCGTAAGAGCTCTGCCCCGGACGCCGTCTCTCTCCGCTCGGTAATGGCATTTTCAAATAAAACACGATATACCCGAATATTGCCGTGGCCGGGTTTTAGCAGGGAGGGGGGGCGAAAGGAAAAAGGCAATCTCTCGACCGTGGTCTTTTCTCGTATAGGTCAAAATAAGAAAAACAACATCCCTGCTTATTTGGCCATGGAGCACTTGGAGGGATGAGGCAGGCGCGGCTTTTTTTTTTTGCCGTCTGCTTCAACGACGGTAACGCCGGAGTCGCCGAGCTTTTTTTTTTTTCCCGCCCGTGTGTCGTCGCGTAGACAATTAATCGCACATTTCGTTCGCGAGCGGGCTTAAGATGACAACCGCCGCTATAATATGCTAATCGCCCGACGCTACATTTATATGCGGCTCAAACTCGCGGCGCGTTTTTTGTCATTTAAATGTACACGGGGTTCGAAGTTCGAGAGGGTGGGTTGGTGACAGACAGTCTCCCGCGCGTGACCGGCGGAGAACCCCCTTCAAAGTCGACCGCGACGGCGTCGAACGACGGGCGCGCGCAGAGCGAGGATAATTCCACTCGTCACCAAGAGACGACTGTTCCAGGCTTACTGTCATTTCAGTGGCATTTCGATGATTCAGCTTATTTCTTCTATCTATCTACCTCAACCGAGTTTAGGCCGAGTCATAACATTTGTATGGTTTAAAGAGAGATCCATTGAAAACATCACAAGAAAAAAAATCACTTGTCGCCTTTTCCCGTCTCCTTCCACGTTCCCACTTGAAATAATTTGTATTATTATGGATGAGCACGGAAACAGTCCTGAGTAGACACCCTAAGTCACAGTCGCAAGGCCACAGATTACATTCAAGTTTGAACTGATGGCTAACATGCAGTGAACGGGTGTATTTGGTTTGAAACAGTCCTGTTGAATCTTAAATAGTTTGTTTTAAACTTTGTTCTAATCAAACTAACATTACATTGCAAATATTCAAACATAAAGCCTAGAAATGAATCATAGAAAACATTTGGTCTTGTAATACCAATAAACCGTATTTGACCCATTAAACACCCATTTGACAAGGACATCCTAGACGCTAAACATGAAGAGTTCAGGCTTCCCGGAACATCACGCTAGACTTCTCCTTTATAAAAGGTTCTGTTTGATCTAAGGACTATAATTTCCGTGTAATTTGTTAGAAACACCAGAACAGAGAATATCTGTTCTGGTTGACTCGCGCGCCTGCCTTGGTGTGAGACTAAAATGATGATCTGTCTCGTTACAACTCTCATATCTTAGCTATAACACTTTTAAGAGAATGCGGTCACGGTTGTTGACAAGTGTTCGAACGCCGGGGCAGGGGGGCATACATCAAGATTGGGGATTTTTGGATGGTATTTAAGTACGCGAGGAACAGTGAAGGACCGGAAAAAAGTTCCGCTTGACAGAAGGGGACGCGACCTTGACGGCGTTGTGGACACAAGATGGCTTCCAGGGGAGCCTGGGCGGGTTTTTGCATACGACACAAGGGGACGGCAGACGGCTGCTTAATGATTAATAACATTGACGAGTGAGCAAAGACAAGGCGGCGGCGCATAGCTAACAGAGGGAAAAATAGAACGAAACGGAAAGAAAAAGTAAGTGTCATCGCGGTTGTGGCGAGTAATAGCAAGGAAAAAAAAGGCGAGAGCAGTGGTGCATATTTTTCATATTTATGACCTTTAATGATATTCTTTTTTCGGGAATGTAGGTCATCGGCGACACGGCAGCGACCCAAAGGACAGACGAATACGACGGAGAAATGCAAAAAAGAAAAAAAGAAAAGAAATATATAGTCATGCCTCTCTAAATCTATGTCAGCACACACACACGCACACACACACACACACACACACACACACACACCATCCGCTGGTTCACCCTAGTTTCCCCGGGAAGCTCGGCGACACCGGCGTGTTCGCCAGTCGACCGGCGTGCGGGGCGAGCGACGACAAAGTATTTACAGTTCAGTAATGAGGCGGCAAACCACACACAGTCCTCTCGGGACGGGGGGGGGGGGGGGGGGGCCGGGGTTGTTGGAAGTGACGCTTTTACAAAGTGTACATCTGAGCGGGGGGGGGGGCCGGTGGTGGGACATGTTTTTTTCATGGTGAAACAAACAGTACCAGAACAGAACTGAACCCCAGGGCAGAGCAGAAGCAGAGAGGAGGCGAGGAGGAGGAGGAGAGAGGTGAGGAGGTGGTGGTGAGGGTAGAGGAGGCGAGGAGGAGTCTGCTTCTGGCGGGGTCCCAGACACCAGAGTAGCACCAGTGTCCTCATTGCGGCAGGCTCTGCTGCGACGGCGACGACTGCACTGAATCCACTTCGTCAGCGACCTCACGGGCCACCCGGAGACCGGCTGCTCTGCGGTATATTGACCCCGGGTAATTAGGCCGCGTCCAGCAAAATCGCTGGACGTGGTGGACGAGATGAGAGAGAGAAAGAACGAAAATAAAGAAAGAAAGTGCCAACGGCGCCTTCTCCATCCACGAGGTCGCCCTTCGGCCTTTTCCCGCCATTTTCCTTGTTCAAACAGAAAATAACAGATCGAAAATAATCGTCGTAATTGACGAGTGGGACACATGTTGCGTAGGGGGGCCCCAGACAACCCCGTTACGGTTAATGGATGGCACTCATCAGGGGGGATAATCGGGAAGGAGAGTGGTCTTGGTTATGGGAGGGCGGCCCCACTGAGCCGCTCCCTCCGGGGCCGTTGTGCTAACAGAACATCCGTCACCGTAGACTGGGACACACGCGCACACACACACACACACACACACACACACACACACACACACACACACACACACACACACACACACACACACACACACACACACACACACACACACACACACACACACACACACACACACACACACACACGATTGATACACATGCGAACACACAAGGTCACAGGCAGCATGCACTCACACAAACACACACACACACACAAACACACACACACATGCACACACACACACACACACACACACACACACACACACACACACACACACACACCCCAGCACACATGAAGACTAAACATACAAAGCACTAGACCCAACACTAAATACCACACACTAACAAACACATCACACACACACACACACACACACAAAGCCCATCAACACACACACATACACACATCACACACACACACACACACACACACACACAGTGCATCCACATTTCCCATACAGTGTATCCACACACACACACACACACACACACACACACACACACACACACAAAGCCCATCAACACACACACACACACATACACACACACACACACACACACACACACACACACACACACACAGTGCATCCACATTTCCCATACAGTGTATCCACACACACACACACACACACACACACACACATACACACACGTTTGTGAAATGCTTGCATACGGAGGAAATCGGTGATGAAAAGCCTAATATAAGGATGTGGTCTTAGCTGGAATGAAGTGCTCACAGCAGGGGGGCAGGCCGTGTACGAGCGCGAGCCGCGGGAGATTAAAATGTATTGATTGTTTTGCAGCCTGTCGACCAGATAATATCCAGAGGCTGCACATCGCAAAAATGACCACCAGCACCCGTCCGTGCTGATTACACCGGAGCAAAGAAATTGATGGCCATTTTATTTTTAGGGAGACGTAATTAACATGTCCAACGCACCCCTCCTCAGCGGTGGGGGGGGGGGTGTAAATATTAAACACTGCAAACATGCTGTAATAGCCTTCATAAAACACACCTTTCAAATTATTTAAATAATAAAACTGAAAGCTGGGCAGCAAACATCTCACATGTTTTTCGAGGTAGACAAAAATAGTGGCTCTAATGGCCTGTGCAACTTTAAGATAAAATAAAGTACAAAATATGAATTATGAAGTGGTTAAATCAGAGGTGGGCAAACTACGGCCCACGGGCCACATACGGCCCGTTGCGTAATCCGGCCCGTCGGGCATTTACATTAACAACAGTCCTATAATAGGACTCAACTTAACAAATTCATAGTGTGGTGTCTCGGTGGCACAGCAGCAAGAGTTCTCGGTTGTCAGTTCTGCGGTCGTGTGTTCAAGTCCTGCTTGGATTTGAACCCAGACTGCAGAGCTTAAGGTAAGAACTCTCTCTGCTGTGCCACGTCGCTATGAAGCAGTCGGAGGTGGCATTTGACATTACACTTATGCTGCATTGTTAAGTTGGAAAAGGACAAGAGATTTGACTTGAACACATGACCTTGGAGTTGATAACAATGCACGCTCTCCACTGCACCATCAGGACATGACAATACAAGTAACAGGTCTCAGGGTTAGGGTTAGTGTTAGGGCGTTGACTTAAAAGTACCACTTCATAGTGTGGTGTCTCGGTGGCACAGCGGAGAGAGTTCTTACTTTCAGCTCTGTAGTCCTGGGTTCAAATCCTGTGGAAAGCCTTCTCTTATGTCTAAGTCCCGTGAACGGTGAAGTTAAATATGCCCGGAGACCATGTCCATGTAGGTGTCTTGGTGGTGCTGCGGTCTGGAGACTCAGGTTCGAGTCAGCATGCATACGGCCACCAAAAAGTGAACGCCAGCAGAACCCCCCCATCCCTAAAGGGCTCTTGCTGACAACCGAGAGCTTGCGACTTGCCTTTTTTAAAGCATGAATCATTAAAGTGACTTGACTTACTTGACTTTCTTAAAGTAGTTGGTTTCTTTGTCGTTGGTCCCTTCCCCCCCCCCAATTTATCCCTGTTAATTAATGTAATTAATTTACCCCTCCCCCCCTCCCCTAGGGAAATAAAACACGTAAGCATAAAGAGAAGTTTCAAGCGAATAGGAGAGAAAGAACAAAATATAGCCCTGTACATACATATAGTATATACTGTATATATATACTTTTAAGGTACAGTGTCGGAATTACTTCAAGGAAACTCTGATATGAGCTCCATCTATTTTTGTTATTTCATATTACATCGAACGTGAACTTCAATATAATTCTAGTGTGTTTGCAATTCCTCATGCGAGTGCTTCGACAAACACTCGAGAGACAGCGTATGAGCATGGAACGAATCAAATGAAACAACAACTATAATAATAATAATAATAAAAAGGAATATACTGGCTTTACATCTCTGAAATGAACTCTGTAAACACTGTAAACCAGTCATTATGCAACACATTTTATCTTGTGCACATCATTTAACACCATTATAGTTTTTTTTGCCAGAAAGGCATCATATCTTACACAATGAAGTACGATCCTGCATTATTTATATCCTCGCTTCTTTTTGAACGTCTTTCATAATGTCAGCAAATGACGACACAATGGATGCTTGTTTGGGCCCCGCTGCTACTTGAAGGCTTTCTTGGCTCCGCCCCCACGTGTAGTCGCTGGGCGCTACCGTCTCAGGTGCTTCAATAGGTTGCTCGTGTTTCCCGTCTCGGTCGACACGTCCGACGACATGTAGACGCTGACGGCCGTTTTCTGCGCCTTGTCGTTTTTAAAGTAACCAAACCAGTTCCATAGCATAGACTTCACGAAGCGCTTTTTGTCGACAATTTGGTCACTTAGTAACTCGCGTCCCTCGCCGGTGTCACTCATGCTGTTGTCCTTTCTTTGCGTCGCTGTAAACAACGCCTCGTGTCGTGGTATAAATGGGCGTGTCGAGCCAAAACACTGCAGACCGATTGGCTGTTGTCGCGTTATTTTGGCTGCGCCAGTCGCCAATCGTAGCGAATGGGCGTGTCGAGACAAACACTGCAGACCGATTGGCTGTTGTCGCGTTTATTTCCGGTGCGTCATGACGCTGCTGTCAGATCTATCCAGATCGGAAAAAATCACGAAGGCTTATAGATCGAGATCGACAAAAAATGTATCGCGATTTCGATTCGAGATCGATTAATCGCCCAGCCCTACCTCCCCCCTCATCTATCCCCCTCTCACCACCTCCTCCCCCCTCTCATCCACCTCCCTCTCACCAACCCCTCCTCTCTCACCACCGCCTCCCCTCTCATCCACCTCCCCCATCCTCTCTCATCCACCTCCCTCTTACCAACCCCTCCCCTCTCACCAACCCCTCCCCTCTCATCACCCCCTCCCCCCTCATCACCCCCTCCCCTCTCATCACCCCATCCCCTCTCATCCACCTCCCCCCTCATCCATCCCCCTTTCATCCACCTCCCTCTCATCCACCCCCAGCGAGAACGCCTTCATCATCATCAACCCTGGCTCCTCGCCCATGAAATGAAGCCCAACTCTGTGGTGTCTGAGTCTGAAACGACGTCCTCTTGATACCAAAGGTGTGTTCTGTAGAAGGGGAGGATGGCGCCGCGCTGCGCTGTTTGAAACACCGACACGCCTCATGACAGAGCGGAAGAAAAGTAAAAAGCTGAAGGATGAAAGAGGAGGAGCAAAGACAAAGAGGGAAGATATAAGTTATACAGGCAGAACTCAAGTCACCCGCAGGTAGGACACAAAACAAAACCGTGTACAGGTTAGTCATGTACGGGATGACAATAAATGGCGAGGGTTTTGTTTTGATTCCAAGCGTGTGCGTCTGTGGACCTGTAACGATTTCAACACACACACACACACACACACACACACACACACACACACACACCAACATATGCATCCATCCAATGCCAACAGATGGATGGCTGTACACTCAAACACTCACACCCTGTACACACACACACACACACACACACCCTATACACACACACCCTGTACACACTCTCACACACACACACACACACGCACACACACCCTGTACACATACAGGTACACACTCACACCCTGTTCATATACAGACACACACACACACACCCTGTACACACACACCCTGTACACACACACACACACACACACACACACACACACACAATCACACCCTGCACACACACACACAGGCAATTTCCCACGTTCACTCTGAGTTGGAGTGTGTGTGACAGCGCCACCCCCCCAACCCCCGCGCCCCAGGTGCTGATAAAAAGGGTGTTAAGGCTAAACCTGCTTCCTCCCGGCCCGCCGCTGAGAGATTGGGGTGGGGGTGGGGGAGGGGAGGGGGGGGGGTTGCATTTATAACCACGTCGCTGGCCACGCCCCGTTTACGGGAGCCAGTATGCGGCGCGAGGCCGGCTCGTTATATCCCATCATCACAGCCCATTTGCTTCTTGGTAATCGCCCCCAACACCCCTTCACACACACATAGAGACACACACACACATACAAACACACACATACAAACACACACACACACACACACACACACACACACACACACACACACACACACATCCTGCTCTCCACCCCCCTCCATACTTTCCATCACTCCCATGCACGACGTCTTCAGCGTCATCATCGAGACCCTCAGCGTGTGTGTGTGTGTGTGTGTGCGTGATGGCAGAACCTAAGTAGATAAACAAACAAACAAATAACTACACAAAAATAATTAATAAAGAAACAAATACAGATACGGTGGGTAATGACGGCGTCTAAACACGCCACAACCCGGCGGGGACCAGGAGTAATCATCCGGGACGCTATCAGCGCGTCATCTGTCCGTGGTCGAGAGAGAGAGAGAGAGAGAGAGAGAGAGAGAGAGAGAGAGAGAGAGAGAGAGAGGAGAGGAGAGGAGAGAGAGAGAGAGAGAGAGAGAGAGAGAGAGAGAGAGAGAGAGAGAGAGAGAGAGAGAGAGAGAGAGAGAGAGAGAGAGAGAGAGAGAGAGAGAGAGAGAGAGAGAGAGAGAGAGAGAGAGAGAGACGATGGTCTACTGTACAAACTATTGGAAAGCGGTGTTGGAGGAAAAACCTATGACATCATAAAGTCAATGTACACCAACAACAACTGTTAAGATTGGCAAACAACACACAGACTTCTTTCCCCAAAACCGGGGGGTTAGACAGGGATGCAGCCTGAGCCCAACCCTCTTCAACATACACATCAATGAATTGGCAGAAATCTCTAGAACAATCTGAGGGACCTGGCATCTCCCTAGGAGACACACAAGTCAAACACCTCCTGTTCACAGATGATCTGGTGCTGCTGTCTCCAACCAAAGGACTACAACAGCACCTTGATCTACTACACAAATTCTCCCAGACCTGGGCCCTGACAGTAAATCTAACCAAGACAAAAATAATGCTTTTCCAAAAAAGACCCAGCCTCCAGCAACACAAATATAAATTCTTTCTCGTAGAGCATACAAAGAATTATACCGACCTTGGCCTAAACATTAGCAACACAGGTAACTTCAACAAAGCTGTAAACGACCTGAAGAGGACAAGGCAAGAAGGGCTTTTTATGCCATAAAAGAAAATCCCAATACAAAATAATGAGCTCAAATACTAGGACTCAGTATCGACCGCATTTCCCTTTAACGGTTGCGAGATCTGAGGTCCACTTGCAAACCAAGATTTTACTAAAATGGGGGACAACACATCAAAAATTGAAACGCTGCACGCAGAGTTCTGTAAATTCCATTTCTCCTGCCACCCAACGGCCAAACACCCAACAATGCCATGCCAGAGCAGAATTAGGCAAATATTACATTAATTAACAAACAGACCAAAACGTCCCATATCTTGGGCAGTAGGGATGTGCAAACACGCAGCAAGATTTGGTGAGCTGTTTGGAGCAGGGAGAAGGACAACAGAATACAACCTCCATAAAGACTGTCAATCACCTGTCAATGCCACTTTATTATTATTATCATTATTTTAATTTGTATTTTTTGTATTATTTTATATACTGTATATTATAATTTTATATATATATCGTTTTATTCATTTTTTTGGTTAAAAACATTTATATTTAATTTCTCTAATTTATTTTTCCTTTTTATTGTATCTTATTTAATATTTGTATATTTTTTGTATTTTTATATATTTTTTTTTACTTTTACTGTATATATTTAGTTCTATATAAATATACTTTTTTATTTTCCACTCGCTTTGGCAATGTAAAGTGTACATTGTCCCATGCAATAAGCTCTTTAAAATTAATTGAAGTGAGAGGAGAGAGCAGACGAAGAGATGACCGAGAGAGAGGAGAGGAGAGGGAGAGAGAGAGACCAGGAATAATCAAAATGACTTGGGTTTCATGTACCACGTCGTGTGTGATCGTGTGCTGTGTATGTGTATGTAGTATGTGACCAGGTATAGCCTTACATAAGCCTCGAATCTGTGCTCACTCTGAACCTCCACTCCCCCCCATCTCTCCCCCCCGCTGTGCCAGCTACTTTATTATATGCTCGGATGTCACATTTTGCTCCTTCAATAATATATATCGTGTGTGTGGTGGTGGTCGTGTGTGTGTGTGTTCCCCTGCCACCCGGCCCACCGGGAGGAGGAGAAATAAAGTTTGTGTGTTCGCTCGTTTTAACTTCGCCCCCCCAACAGCGCCGCTGTCCTCTGTCACCGCGGCTCCTTCCCTCGGCTAACCGGCCATAGATTTCTCTTTTTTAATAGAGATATTGATTTCTCCATCACCAGCAAGGTTTTCCGGTGGTAATGTGTTAACGTGGCGATGGCTTCGGGTCACCTTGGCTCACCGCGGGGGGCCCGTACGCGGTCCCCTGACCATCGTCCGCATGACGGACGGTACAAACACACATGGGGGGGGGGTGATTTCAGTCCGCCGAAAAAGAGTTGTAACGTACGCCGAAACTATCCCGCCAAAAAAAGACACCCACCCACCCACCCACCCCCCCGTCGCATTCATTAAGAGTCCAGTGTGCCCTCCGGCGACTCCGTCTCATCTTTTAAACATTCTAATTATCTGTGTCATTATGTGCAGACTCCATTTTTAATGCAACTAATGCTGTAGCAAATTGTGGAACATTTCGGCATTTTCGGGGGGTTTTTTGTGTCTGCAAATTACGTTATGAGATGCGCATCGTTTTGTACTTCCTGTCTCTGTCTCTCTCTCTCTCTCTCTCTCTCTCTCTCATCATAGTACACTTGGATGTTCTGCTATAACATAGTAGGACTGCTGGATCAGAAGTTCTGCTATAACATAGTAGGACTGCTGGATCAGAAGTTCTGCTGTAACATAGTAGGACTGCTGGATCAGAAGTTCTGCTATAACATAGTAGGACTGCTGGATCAGAAGTTCTGCTATAACATAGTAGGACTGCTGGATCAGAAGTTCTGCTATAACATAGTAGGACTGCTGGATCCCAGATTAGGATTAGGATTACAGTAGCAATCCATATTCTTGAAGATTTTGATTTCCTTCACCCTTATTGGCTCAATAGCTCACTAACATTGTAAGATCAGATAAGATACGATCAGATAAGCTGGAGTTTATTAATCCGTAGAAGTGAGCTGGCAGCCACCACACACACATGACATATGGACAACAAACACGACAAACAAACAGGCAAACTCAGCTCAAAACAGGAATCCTATGCAAGAAAAAACATTTGTAAAGACCGACTGCACCGACTGCATGAAGCCATCTAATAATAAATAATGAATGAACTAAAATGTTCTCATGAAACTCCTCCACCTCCACCCGAGAGTGAGGCCAGGAAACCGTTGGCAACGACGACCGCTAGCTGGCGGGCCACCGTGGAGCACCCTTCTGTGACCACCTCTAGCTCTCTCTCTTACTGAGTGAGAGTCCTTGAGAGAGACAAAGAGAGAGAGAGAGAGAGAGAGAGAGAGAGAGAGAGAGAGAGAGAGAGAGAGAGAGAGAGAGGTAGATGTAGCTCCTCAGAGTCTGACATCAGCAATATCTTCCTTGCAGCGCCCGGGGCCAGCCTGAGAGCTTCTCCCACTGCCCACGTTGAAACAACATCCTTCACACATGCCTACGAGCTCCAATGGAAAGTGTGTGTGTGTGTGTGTGTGTGTGTGTGTGTCTATACTGTATGTTTGACATTAGTAAAAGAAGTGATTTTGTGGATCTAAATACAGCAGAGGCTGAGAAGCGCCTCTGCTGTATTTAATCCACAAAATCACTTCTTTTACTAATGTCAAACATACAGTATAGACACACACACACACACACACACACACACACACACACACTTTCCATTGGAGCTCGTAGGCATGTGTGAAGGATGTTGTTTCAACGTGGGCAGTGGGAGAAGCTCTCAGGCTGGCCCCGGGCGCTGCAAGGAAGATATTGCTGATGTCAGACTCTGAGGAGCTACATCTACCTCTCTCTCTCTCTCTCTCTCTCTCTCTCTCTCTCTCTCTCTCTCTCTCTCTCTCTCTCTCTCTCTCTCTTTGTCTCTCTCAAGGACTCTCACTCAGTAAGAGAGAGAGCTAGAGGTGGTCACAGAAGGGTGCTCCACGGTGGCCCGCCAGCTAGCGGTCGTCGTTGCCAACGGTTTCCTGGCCTCACTCTCGGGTAGAGGTGGAGGAGTTTCATGAGAACATTTTAGCTTTCAGTTCATTCATTATTTATTATTAGATGGCTTCATGCGGTCGGTGCAGTCGGTCCTTACAAATGTTTTTTCTTGCATAGGATTCCTGTTTTGAGCTGAGTTTGCCTGTTTGTTTGTCATGTATGTGTGGTGGCTGCCAGTTCACTTCTAGGGATTAATAAACTCCAGCTTATCTGATCTTATCTTATCTGATCTTACAATGTTAGTGAGCTATTGAGCCAATAAGGGTGAAGGAAATCAAAATCTTCAAGAATATGGATTGCTACTGTAATCCTAATCCTAATCTGGGATCCAGCAGTCCTACTATGTTATAGCAGAACTTCTGATCCAGCAGTCCTACTATGTTATAGCAGAACTTCTGATCCAGCAGTCCTACTATGTTACAGCAGAACTTCTGATCCAGCAGTCCTACTATGTTATAGCAGAACTTCTGATCCAGCAGTCCTACTATGTTATAGCAGAACTTCTGATCCAGCAGTCCTACTATGTTACAGCAGAACTTCTGATCCAGCAGTCCTACTATGTTACAGCAGAACTTCTGATCCAGCAGTCCTACTATGTTACAGCAGAACTTCTGATCCAGCAGTCCTACTATGTTACAGCAGAACTTCTGATCCAGCAGTCCTACTATGTTACAGCAGAACTTCTGATCCAGCAGTCCTACTATGTTACAGCAGAACTTCTGATCCAGCAGTCCTACTATGTTACAGCAGAACTTCTGATCCAGCAGTCCTACTATGTTATAGCAGAACTTCTGATCCAGCAGTCCTACTATGTTACAGCAGAACTTCTGATCCAGCAGTCCTACTATGTTATAGCAGAACTTCTGATCCAGCAGTCCTACTATGTTATAGCAGAACTTCTGATCCAGCAGTCCTACTATGTTATAGCAGAACTTCTGATCCAGCAGTCCTACTATGTTATAGCAGAACTTCTGATCCAACAGTCCTACTATGTTATAGCAGAACTTCTGATCCAGCAGTCCTACTATGTTATAGCAGAACTTCTGATCCAGCAGTCCTACTGTGTTATAGCAGAACTTCTGATCCAGCAGTCCTACTGTGTTATAGCAGAACTTCTGATCCAGCAGTCCTACTGTGTTATAGCAGAACTTCTGATCCAGCAGTCCTACTGTGTTATAGCAGAACTTCTGATCCAGCAGTCCTACTGTGTTATAGCAGAACTTCTGATCCAGCAGTCCTACTGTGTTATAGCAGAACTTCTGATCCAGCAGTCCTACTATGTTATAGCAGAACTTCTGATCCAGCAGTCCTACTATGTTATAGCAGAACTTCTGATCCAGCAGTCCTACTATGTTATAGCAGAACTTCTGATCCAGCAGTCCTACTATGTTACAGCAGAACTTCTGATCCAGCAGTCCTACTATGTTATAGCAGAACTTCTGATCCAGCAGTCCTACTATGTTATAGCAGAACTTCTGATCCAGCAGTCCTACTATGTTACAGCAGAACTTCTGATCCAGCAGTCCTACTATGTTATAGCAGAACTTCTGATCCAGCAGTCCTACTATGTTATAGCAGAACTTCTGATCCAGCAGTCCTACTATGTTACAGCAGAACTTCTGATCCAGCAGTCCTACTATGTTACAGCAGAACTTCTGATCCAGCAGTCCTACTATGTTACAGCAGAACTTCTGATCCAGCAGTCCTACTATGTTATAGCAGAACTTCTGATCCAGCAGTCCTACTATGTTACAGCAGAACTTCTGATCCAGCAGTCCTACTATGTTATAGCAGAACTTCTGATCCAGCAGTCCTACTATGTTATAGCAGAACTTCTGATCCAGCAGTCCTACTATGTTATAGCAGAACTTCTGATCCAGCAGTCCTACTATGTTATAGCAGAACTTCTGATCCAGCAGTCCTACTATGTTATAGCAGAACTTCTGATCCAGCAGTCCTACTATGTTACAGCAGAACTTCTGATCCAGCAGTCCTACTATGTTACAGCAGAACTTCTGATCCAGCAGTCCTACTATGTTATAGCAGAACTTCTGATCCAGCAGTCCTACTATGTTACAGCAGAACTTCTGATCCAGCAGTCCTACTATCAGAGCGGGAAACCAGAAACTGAAAGGGGCGGAGTTATGCCATGTTTCCTCTTGCGATATTCTGCATAGAAGAGGAACAAATTCCCAATTGGCAAGATGGAGCTTTGAAAAGAGGATTTTAATTTGCGTTCCTACATGAGCCAGTTCACACAGTGTTCATTTGAAACCTCGACAGACGCTTTGTCCAACAGCGTCGCTGTCCGAGACAGGACGTTTAATCTTAATCCCCCCCACCCCCCGCCCGCTATCAGGAAAAAAAAACGTAATGGCGCTGGCCGAGTTCGTGTTTCGCTGTGAGCCAATAAACCTGCATACAGATTCCCCAGCTACAACAACGCCGGTTGAAAGAAATAGGAAGCGGAAAAAAAATAAAATAAAAGTGAAACACCCCGTTAACCCAGATTTGAGCTTGTCAGTTTGATTTGTGATAGCCTACTACTGTAGCCTCGCGCTAACTTTGATGCCGGTGTTGGTTGGAACTGTGTCATTGGGTGGAAATAGCTGCAGTGCTTGTCTTTGAAGCACGTGGCAGCAGAAGTTGTCAGATTTGCTAAATCACTTTTATCACATTTCTTTCATGGAAAAGCGTGTACCTTATGATGTGAGATGAGCACTAGTACTATACGATATACCTTTTGTATAGTTTGATATGAAGGAATCTACTGCTTGTACTTCATATTGTATAGGGGGGGCAGGGGGGGGCAGTTTTTGACAGGAGGTGAGCAACTATAATGGGAGTTCAGCTGAACAAAAAGCTGAATATATATATATAATTGATTTCATTGTGTTTCCCTCCTCTGTCCTTATGAGAGCCGTCTCGTTCTCTGTCTCTCTCCGTGAGCCGGACCATAATGTCTTTGTCGAAACCAAAGGCGGAGACAGTTACAGTACACTCGGGAATACGTAAGCGACGGGCAACCGTTTTGAAGCACTGAAAAAAG
The DNA here is from genome assembly GCA_002895965.2 of Coryphaenoides rupestris. Lineage (NCBI taxonomy): Eukaryota > Metazoa > Chordata > Actinopteri > Gadiformes > Macrouridae > Coryphaenoides > Coryphaenoides rupestris. The sequence goes on along the minus strand of PIJE02001224.1, from coordinate 67,061 downwards.
CCCCTTGTTACAAAATCTGTTTCGTTTTTTTTTTTTTTTTTAATAGATAGAGATAAAAAAATCCTTGGTAAATAAAAAAAAAATGTTTGAACAGCAGAGCAGAAAAGAGGGCGTAAAAGGTTATGGTCTTTCAAAGATAACAGTACCGGCTTCAAATAAAAAGGAATGGATTTTTACAATACACCTTTAACATCTTCGCTATAAAATCCGTCCATTAACGAGACTTGGCAGAGGGAGGTAGGCCAGTGATGATAAAAAGAGAGAGAGAGATAGAGAGAGAGAGAGATGAGAGAGAGAGAGAGAGAGAGAGAGAAGAGAGAGAGAGAGAGAGAGAGAGAGAGAGAGAGAGAGAAGAGAGAGAGAGATAGAGAGAGAGAGAGAGAGAGAGAGAGAGAGAGAGAGAGAGAGAGCCTTCCCGGTTAAATTACACTGCTGAGACCTATAGCAAAGAAAACATCTGTGCATTGCAAAATTGATTTAAAAAAAAAACCAAATGCCTTCCCTCTCCATCGTGCGGCGATGCGAACGGCGTGCGGCATTTCAATCCCGCTGCGACATTCTCCGTCAGTCCGTCCCCCCCAACTGCCGGTTAACGCAGCTGCCCGCCGCGTCGTGCGCCGACGTCTAGAACACACGCGTTGGCAGCTACCGCCTCGTCACTTTCACATGCATGTTCTTTGTTCCCGCGGTCACATGATCTCCAACAAACGAACGACCACTTTGTTTCCCGTTCTCCTATAGCAACCAAGTGACCAATTCAATCGACAGCACGTCGTCCTTCATTCTACGGGTTGGAATGCTTTCCGGGAATGTGTTCCACATGCACTGTCAGTTGGCGATGGTTATAACGCCGCGCCACGTGTCTGGGCACAGTTGGTCATATTGGCCCGAGCACTAACTGTACGTGTTTGTACATCTCGGTATTATTAATAGCGCTTAGCATTGTTAACATATTGTATGTTCTTAGATGTTGCTAATGCGCTCGGAATGGCACGTCTGCTCTTATCCCAGATATTATGCAGGCAACCTAGCAATTATGAAACTCGTTCTATTAGCCTCGTAACTATGAATGCTTGAAACCTGCTCTATTCTTATCTTTATGTACCACAGTGATATATTGGTGTCTCCTTCAACAAATGTACTCTTTGTGAGTCGCTTTGGATAAAAGCGTCTGACAAATGCCCTGAATGTAAATGTAAATATTGCAAGAATATATGGCAAATATAAACTGTGCAATTAGGTCCATCGTGGTCCAAAAGCCCAATGGAAATATTTTCAATTTCGTGCCTCTAACCAGATGACCAGGTCACACCGTGGCGGATTCATATTAATGTTGTTGTTATGATTCTTTTACAAATAATTTAGCCATTAGCCATGTTCGTCGCTAACATTTGATAAATGGCAGACGTTGTTTGGATTGACTGTTTGAAAAGGAAAACAACTAAATGCATGAGATAATGGAATCGTATTGTGAAGGACTCAAGGGGCTCTTTGCAAAAGGCTGCTTTTTAGCGATTCCCGTATTTTTGCCATGAGTTCTATGGCCCCTGTTTTGTAAAGAGTGGCTTCAATTCACCGCTAACAAGAACATTTGTTTGAATAGATAGAGGACATTGTGGTAAGAAAACGGCAGAAGTTTCTGGTGCTTTATCTGCAGCGACTAAATGGTTTTCTTGGTCGAATGTAAATTGCTTTGTTGTTTGATATGAATGCGTAATTATTCAATTTACCCCGGTGGGCAAACAATGATTAACTTTGACGTGTCACTCACCTCACAGTCCGTCTGAAAGACAAATGTGTTGCACTCACAGAAAAATAAAACTAAAGTAATGAAATTAAGCGAAGGTTCCTGTTAATAACTAAGTCACGTTGATGAAAGCCAAGTAAAAATAAAATAAAAGGTCAGTGAAAGGTAGGCTGCCGTGCCTTCTGAAAGCTGTCTGGTTGGAAATTCAGAACCACCACAACAATGTTCTGTGCATGTGTGTGTGTGTATGTGTGTGCGTGTGTGTGTGCGTGCTGTGTGTGTGTGTGCTGCGCGCGTGCATCTCTGGTACATTCAGCTTCTCTTGCCTCACTTTTTTCCCCCTGCTGTCATACCTCCATTAACTTCCTTCTTGGTGGGAAAATAAGGGAAGAAATGAAGCCGTTTGATTCGGGAAATGAAAGACAAGCGAGTCTTAACAATGTGTTACCGAATGTAATTCTGTTTAATTAGCGCTGGAGAACCAACGCTGGGCCCGCGTGCCCTTGTGCGTGGAGAAGTGATTAACTGCTGGTTTTGTTTAAATATAATCCTGCCAATCACAATGTCCTCTGACTGGCTTGCTAATAAATATTTCATTGTTCAGCAAACACGATTTTCCCCCTGAAAATGAGATGAAGGATTACAAAGAAATAATGAAATGCTCCCCGACTCATTTGCATCTCGCGTCTGGCGAAGTGTGAAAAGTGTGGATTTGGGGAACAAATTGATTACTTCTCATTTTTCTATCAAGTTTTCCAGAGGAAACACAAACACGTGTAGAAGCCGCAGGGTTTCCACGTGAATTTCGAACGCACGTTCAACACCGAAATGTCCTACAGACCTACACATCGTATACATCAACGTGTCACTGTTTGCAGCTTTATTTGTGGTGCAGTGAACCTGTCGATTGGATTTGCGTCGACATTTTTAAATAAGCTACAGCAATTAGCGGCATTCTAGCGACTATATTTTGCACCTTAACTCTCGCACAGGTCACGAAACCCTGAGCTCCGACGTGAAAAGCACCCAACACCCTCCATTAAGACGGTGGCCTCAAACTTTTAGCCAATTAAATAACGACTGTTAGCAAATGCTAGTTACGTCAGATATATATATAGGCAGGTTTGACAATGTGCAATCTGCAAAATCACGATCTTTCACTGTTTATAATTTGTTAGTGTTTGTTCACTTTCCTTTTTCGATAAAAAAGCCGAACGCGTCGTGAGATGTGCACTTGGCTGCGCTCTTGTTTCAGAGAGGCCCGAATCCAAGGCCTATTTTACTACCCCGCTTATTTCAAAAGGTACACCGCAACCTCAAGAAGAGATGGCTTTTGTGCAGCAGAAATGCATCAATAGTAACAATCCTGGTGAAATGGCAGCCGGGCTCCCCAGGTGACATTTCATTGAACAGCATTTCATTCCTCGTTATCTCCTCACGCTCCTGTCACATTTTCATCTATTCTCTCTCTCTCTCTCTCTCTCTCTCTCTCTCTCTCTAGCTCTCTCTCTCTCTCTCAGGGGGCCCGGGTGGGGGAGGGGGGGTTCGACGACGACACAGAAAGCCCGTGTTGATACTTTTGACTTTTAGCAGGGAGAAGGTCTTACTTGGTGCCGCAACGATAATGCGGCTAATGATACGTACTGCGGCCCGGGTGACTTGCTTGATCTGGCGCTCCCTCGGAAACCCCCCCTTCCAGACATCAGTCACCACTTGAAAGCGTTCCTGGAGAAACAGATCAGCGATGCCGTCTTGTAATTCCCCGTCTCCGCCGTCAAGCCGTTCGCGGCGGCAAGACAAGAGACATCAACTCCTCCCGAGCACGACGAGGCTCTGCTGGAGTGGGGGGTGCGTTGGCGTGAATGGGTTGGAGATTATTCCTCGTGATGGCTGATGCTCCATCTCCTGACAATTGACATGCTTCAGACTTCCCCATGCCAGGTAGTGCGTCGAGGGTTGTGTGGCTGTACTCACTATAAGCATCGGGACAGCCAACATAATACTACAGACCGTTAGATGAATATCTCTCTCTCTCTCTCTCTCTCTCTCATACGCACACATGTGCATACAAACACGTGCACGCACACACTCACCTGCACACACACACACACACACATACACACACTTGCATGCACAAACACACACGTAACGTACATTGTGTGCCAAATGAGAGGAGAGCAGCAGCGTGGCGATGAGGCTGAAGCTCGTTCTTATCAATGGCACACGGAGCAATTTAAAACACAAGATGGCAGACGGCGAGAAGAAAGCGAGGGGGCGCAGCAATGCATATCAAAGTAGCACAAAACACCTCGCCGTAGATTTGTTTTTTTCACCAGACTTGTAGTGTGTGTGTGTGTGTGTGTGTGTGTGTGTGTGTGTGTACCTTTGCGTCGGTTAACGGTGGCTGAAGAAAGTCAGAATGTACAATTGTATTTTTCTCGTACCGACCTCGTACCACAAACTCAAGTCATGTATTCAGATCAGTTATTGCATGAGATTCAAGAGATTCAAGATTCAACAACTTTATTTGTCACATACATATACAACATTTTGACTGCCCCCCCCCCCACCAATACAGAGCAGGAACCGAGGCAGGTGGAGGCTGGGGTGGTGGTGCTGGTGCTGGTGGTGCTGGTGGTGGTGGTGGTGGGTGAAATCTAGCTTAACTCACAGAGAGTGTGTGTGTGTGTGTGTGTGTGTGTGTGTGTGAGATGAAAGGTCTTAATAATACGTGTGCGATTAGACCGCTTGGCTGTCAGCTGATAGGTGGCACATGACTTGAGTGTCCTGCCGCACCCATTTATGTGAACCAGTGGTGGTAAATGACTGAGACTGTTTATTGAAAGAGGTTTAAGTCTGGCGCACGCAACCCACTTTAGCTCTGTGTTTAGCATCTTTACAACATCTGTCTCCAACGGGACGGAAAAAGGGAAAAAGTGACGCATGTGTGACAATCACACACTTTTTTTGGAATAAATTCAGTTTGAGATGATGGTGCTCAAAGCAAAAGTCACACTTGTATGGAATATGAATATGAATGTGAATATTCCCGCCGGGCATCTGTGTGTGTGTGTGTGTGTGTGTGTGTGTGTGTGTGTGTGTGTGTGTGTGTGTGTGTGTGTGTGTGTGTGTGTGTGTGTGTGTGTCTGTGTGAGTTTGTGCATGCAAGTGTGTGTGTGTGTGTGTGTGTGTGTGTGTGAGTGTGTGTGTGTGTGTGTGTGTGCGTGTGCATGTGTGCGTGTTGTGGGTTGTGGGAGAAATACAGACACATCCAATAGGTTTGAGGGTG
>PIJE02001224.1:17500-61342 GCA_002895965.2 Coryphaenoides rupestris | reverse complement strand
GCAATCTAATATTGCTCCATTGAATTTGGAGTCATCATTGACATGAATTGATAAATGTATTGAAGGCAAACTTGTTTGTAACCTTAATTCTTCATTAAATAATCTCGCATCACAACCCAATGGGTCAGGCGTTGAGGCTATATACGCGGTCGCAAGTCACCAAGTCCTGACAACAGGGCCGACTATCCAACCCTCTCTCTTGTACACTTGCAATGAAATGCTGCAATGAAAAGGCAATTTACTGCATCAGCAAACGACAAATGTGAACCAGGAAGCTGTCCCCAGGTGACCATTAGCAGCAGCAGGGGCAGCAGAAAGGATTCAGCCTCTTCTCCTCCCATAATCGTCATATATTGACACTTATCTCAAAGAACTACAAGTTATCGGGAATTCGTCGTCCACCTTGATGCGGTGGGTGGGCGTGACTCACGGGTTATGCAGGCGTTTATATACTCCTATGAATATTCTTCGAACATAAAAAGTTAAAGAAGTCGTCAGAATGTACATAGCGTCGCTGTCAGGGACTGACCTTGTCTGTCCGTAGCCATTATTATTTTCACGAAATGAAAAAATCCTGCTGTTTTTTTTAATACAATTGAACAGCTGTGTCGTCATATATGGTCAGCTACCCACATGTGTCATAATATTGTTAATATTTAAAGTCAAGCTCAAATGGAGCTACAAGTTTTCTGAACAGCGAATGTCGAGGTAGATTGTCAGTCATTGATCACAAACGCAGTAAGAGCATCGCATTATGTTATCAACTTACGGGTTATAGAGTTTATTGTAGCTACTGTACGTGGGCAACATTTTTCCTGACGTTGAATAAAATTGTTGTGAAGGATGATGAACAAGCTACAGAAGACTGAGAGTATTGGCGACGACTACAAAACTCCTCCTCACTCCGCACTGATTTGCCTGCACTCTTCTCCCCTCCCACGTCTCGGGCCTCAAATATATAAAACATTAGACTTTATAGACTTTATAGACTTAGAAAATGCTGTACTTATTCAAACAAGCTGTTCTTTATTTAGCATTTAGCTCTCGCATTGGAGACATCCAGAGACGTCTCCAAACAAGGGCTACGATGAGTTCTTAGCCGACAGTCTGAGGATGCAAGTCACGAGATTTAGTCGAGAGAAGAAATACTTTTCATTGGTGAAATATTTGTAAAAACCCACAGACAGATGTATAGGGACACCAATAGCATATCTAATTAATTACATGTTTTGTAATTTATTTATCTAATGAATTAGCATTTGAATCGCACCCTTCTACCCTTCTGTGCTCTACCAGCGAAATTGGCTCGCAGTCCATTGCAATCCATGAAGCGATTGAGTTGGATAATGTGTCACAGGTAGATTTATGATCAGGCACGCAATGAATAAACATCACAACTGAGTAAAACTGAGAGATAAAAACTGCTTACATCAGTATTTTATGATCCTTCATTTCACCTAAATATCCTATATATAGAGCATTCTTTAATACATCCATGTCTTGGAGATGTTAGTTGTTTTTTTTCAATTTCCTACATGGTCCCTGTAGATCATAGAGCAACATATTAATCGGCATTAATATTTTTCACGTGTTAATTAATTAATCAAAATGAACGCAATATTTTGACTGCCCTTAAAATAAAAACAAACACGCACAGATCGAGGCGATACGGAGAAGGAACCGCAGTTGTTGAGAACAGAAAGTCTTGCTAAGCCACCGGTGGTCTCGGAGCTATAGCTGTAGACCCAGAGCCAGACACAACAGAACACTCCAGCGACCTGGGGACTAACCGAACCCGACGCGCCAGATGGTTTGCTTCACAGAACCATCTGGAAAGTCATCATGGGAAACTGTTTGGAAAAAGGGGGCTCGCACTTTCGAAAATATCCTTGGCAGGTGATTGGACGAACCATCTGTCTATCGCCTATTGTTGCTTCCGGACAGTCGTCACACCTCAGCCACGCCCATAGCCGCCGGGCGGGACCCTCCGATTGGTCCCGAGCCACCGGTGGTTTCGGACACAAACGGATAGCTTGAAGCCTGGCCAGACCCATCTGAAGCGAGAAACAGCTTGTGAACCTACGAGGTCGAAATGGTCTCGCACGGCCCGGACTAACCTGCTGATCCTGAAAGTCCCGTCGTCACCAGGAGCAGGGCAGTGAGAGTTGGCTTCTTCTTTGATAGATTCTGATTCTGATTCTGATTCTGATGAGATAGAGATGGGGGGCTTATATGGCTGAATAATCCCCTTCCTTATCTCTCCAAAGGCTGTGGTAGTCTACCCTCTCCTCTCAGTTAGATTCCGTTAGATTGTGTGTGTTACTGTTTGTTGCACACTCAGAGACACACACACATTTCATTTTTAAGAAGTTCAATCAAAAAATGACCAAAAAAAAGTGATTGCTGATTTACGATTCACTGCCTCAATGCTAAGTAGCCATGTTATGTAAGATCACTTCACGCGGAGCGAATAAGAAAGCGATCGGTGTTGGAGCGACACCATGAGCGTGCGGGCGGATCCAAGACACGGGGGAATGTAATAAAACAGCTTGAGAGTTGAGAATAAAAGTGCCTCAGCGGACCTATGAGTGTACAAAACGGGGCGCAATTGTCGCTAGTGCTGTTCGGCTGTTTCACTGCTCGAATTTCAAACACACAGTATCCGTGACTAGATAGGATCCTTGTCCTCCCTGGTCTCACTATGAGTACCAGAGAGCTGAAGTCCACGTGTAGACATGTTTAACATAAACTGATAATCACCCCCCGGGTACATCCGTCCTCTTCTCCTTATAGCATTGCTCTCATGAATGATTTCTGACAAAGTTCACTTGAACAGAAGCAGCAAATTAGTATTAATGATGTTTTATTTTTTGTAATCGTTTAATTCATATTTTTACATCTTGCACGTAATACTCCTTCCTCTAGCCTTTGCTGTCAGCCTCAGCATCTGTTCCCCAGTGAAGAGTTCCCTATTTTATTCATAGACATGGAGAGTTGGAGTGGGAGATACAGCCTTTATGTCACAGTTGTACCTTTGCAGCCAGAAATACCCGGTGGGATGGGAGTCATAAAACACCAGGAGAACATTGTCTCTTTCATTTTTTTTTCTTCTTTGAATCATTTTTAGAAAGCATATATGATGCCTGTGTCTCTTCTGGAAGCTTTTGTGTTTTTATTCTGGAAGCTGTCTCTCTTTTTTTAGACACAATCATGGAGTCCTTCAATTTTTATATCACGAGGCAGCTGTGAAAAATTATATTTTCGGCAAGTTAGGTAATAAGGTTTCTTTTAATTATACGTTTTTTGCAAATGCGTCCCAAGTCATTAAGGGAAGAGAAGAGTGGAGCATAATTTATATGCAGACTTCCATTAGAAATCTATTCAACGATCGATGAAGAAGCTCAAAGGTCAGTCAAATTAGCTCGCATGCATTAAATGGATTTGAGTCAACCGGCCAATACAAACATATACCATATTTGTCGATAAACAGACTTTGTCAATTTCTTTTTAATGAGTTGAGATGGCCCTGCGTGCTATCGGCATTTGGTATGGTGATGAAATCCGAATTTGATGAACAGTGAGCGGTGGTCACCGGCGAAAATTAGATTTCACCTCAAGCAAATTACATTTGTAACCGATATGCCAAAAGACCCGATGACTCCAGCAAAAATAAATGAATAAATATAAAGTTTTGCAATGTATTGCACATAATATATACCAATGTGGATTATCTATTGCATTTAAATATGTTTGCAAAGTGCAGCAGAAGTGTATTTGTCGTGGTCTCCTCCCAGTAGCAAGATCATTGTTATTCATAATTCCAAGTGAATAATTTATAGTCATGGCTGTCCTTATGTCCCTTTGAAGTTCTCATGTGATTTGTATCTCTGAAGGTCATTCCCGCAACGATGGATTTTGGGGTGATTGGTAGAGCTGGTAACCTTGCCAAGGCAGGGGCGTGTGTGTAACCAAGCTAAAAGCACATTAAAGACCGCAGTAAAAAAGACAAAATGTGGCGCATTTACAAAGCTTAACTTCATACGCCGTATATTATCCCTACTTGTTTGAGGGCAGGTGGTTCAGGAAGCCAGCGAGGAGCCTGTGCCTGATCTCAATTCGACTGATCTCACACTAATATCCCACCGGCAGCCAGTCACCCAGCCTGCTTTTTGCGGTGGTGTATAAGGTCTACTTAGCCTCAGGAGACCATTCCGATCTTCAAGGTCCACATTCTGTATATCTCTTTAGATCGGCCTGGCCAGGCTTCAAGCTATCCATTTGTGTGTCCGAACCACCAGTGGTTTGGACCAATCAGCGCCTTACCGGCAGATATGCTGTTGTTCAGGGTGACGCAATAGGCGACTGTTGCGTTGGCGATAGACAGATGCGTCGTCCAATCACCTGCCATTTATTTTTGCGGGGGGGGGGACGTGCCAACCCTTTTCCAACAGTTTCCAATGACGGCTTCCCGGAGGGTTCTGTGAAACAACCCATCGGGGCGCGTCAGGTTAAGGTCTATCAGCTATGAACCAGAAAATGTCCCTACTAGCTGGCTCCTGGTGCTCTTTCAGCGACTTCTTCATCCTGAGTGGTTCATTCTCCAGCACGCCGTGCACTGTGACACCATATTTGAGGGAGCGACTGGAAAATATATTTGAAGATTTTTTTTTTAGAGTGTGTGATTTCACGCCACAAAATGCCCGCTTCTGAAGCACCAAATGAAAAACTAAACCTTTGAAATGTCAGTCGGATTGGATATTATAGATATGAAAGGCTTCTAGATCCCAAGTCGGGGTCAGCAGAAAGGTTCGCCGATGATATCGCATTTAACATATTCAACATTTAAAACTAATTTCACGGCCATTCTCCAGAATCATGCTCTTTTATTAAGTATACGTGCCAAAGTCCTACTGTCATCAATCTACATTCCTGTCCTCCTCCTTAGCTCACGCAAACCTTTGAAAGTGAAGGAGTGGGCTTGATAATCCTCTCATATTTACATGGAAACTGATGTAGGTGGTTCTGGTGGGGTGCACACATTCCCGTAGATGATCCGACACTATGCTAAAAAACTATTGCTTGGCATCAGCCATCTATCCTTTCACATTCCATGTTAATTTGCCCGACGACAACCAATCAGGCTTTCGAGGGTTTTGTATAAGGCAAGGCAAGGCAAATGTATTTATATAGCACCTGTCAAACACAAGGCCATTCATAGTGCTTTACGAAGGAAAAGAAGAAGAAAATGCAATAAAATACAAGGAGTAAAAACAAAACTAAAATAACAATGTAAAATATTCAAATAGAATAAAAGTAACAATGTCAAATACAAACTGTATAAGTGTATATATTTTTTTCATGTGTGGATATACATCAATGCATATATATAGAGAGAGTCTCACTGTTCAGAATGGCCCTGTGTTATGATATAATATTACAATATAGTACAATATAACACATTGACTTTGACTTTGATTACATGAGTTAGTGGAAAGGAGCTGCTGGTCAACCTATCAACAGTACTGAATAAATCCTGTGTGTTGTTTATCTTTTTGTTGATGAGGTTAGAAAAAATTATAAGGTTTTTTTTTTTATTCCAGATTGTACATAGAAATCCTTGTTTGTAGATGTCATTGTGGATCTGGAGTTTCGTTTTTCTCCATCTCCATTCAGCTTTCCGACATGCTGTTTTTTTCGAGCTTCACCGATGCAGAATTCCTCCGTGGTGCTTTTTTTCTTTCCAGAGATAGTTTTAACCTTTGTGGGTGCAATTGCATCAATAATATTTGTCATTTTAGAACTGAAACTCTCCACAAGATCATTGACTAAAGCTAAAGTAAATGCAGGCATCCATAAATATAGTAGAGGTGTTCTTGTTGACAGACCATTTTGATATTACATCTGTTTGAATTTGCGTGGCAGTAATAGACATCTCCAAGGAAGTGGTCAGAAAGTGGTCAGAAACCAATATCAGTAACCACAGTCTTAATTAAATCCAGTGTGTGCCCTTACAGTGAGTGGGTCCTGTCACATGCTGATTCAGTCCGAAATTGTCCAAAATACGTTCTTTGGCATCGCTGTCGGTTGAGTTATCAATATAAACATAAAAATTGCCAAAACGGTTAGACAGTCAAACTCAAAACATATAATAGGCAACAGTTCTGTAGATTAATCTGCCAGAGCCCTTTGGGTTGGGTCCATGTTCCTTTCTACTCCAGTGGTTGATAGTGGTGCATACCTGTTCTCCAGATGCAGAGTCCTGCTCCAGACTTTTTCATGATTGGACCCTTTGCTGTCTTCCAAGTGTCCAAGTGAGCTTCAGACTTGGTAACCCTAAAAACACTGACTAAATTACCAATATTATTCATTCCTTGTTAAGCCAATGGGCGATATTTTGTTGTGGATTTAATCAAAACTATTTTGCATCACCCCGACTACCGTCTCTCCTTCCCGGTCAAGAACCCCGACTCTCGTCAGCATGGTGGCAAGAACTCTACTACAACAAATTATCGTAACGTTTTGCGACACCCATGGCATTGCAAAACAAGATGGCTGTGAGTCATTAATCAGACTATGCTCTGTAACATGTAAACGGGCATATGAATGGAATATTCTATAAGCAACTCATGTAAACACCGTAATCGAAATATTGTCGTATTTAGAATAAGATCGATAGTTGGGATATTGCTGTCCATGTAAACGTGGACACTGGAAGTGTATCTTCAAGTTCCCAGTTCCACTCTAGATCAAATCGCTTTCACACCTATGGTTCGGTGGACTCGGTCTGATTCAGGGGTGAAGTTGATGCATATGACTTCCGCATTATTATTGTGGTATTTTGTGCAAGGTTACATAAACGTAAACTGGACCTCTAGTTGTACTTAATTATGGAGATGAGGAACGCTGTCAACAGAGGAACACACACGCACAGTGTGGTTATTGCTGGTGTGTGTGTGTGTGTGTGACTCAGAGACAGCTTCCACAGTCAGGGCCATCAGGCAGCTGAAGTGCTAGTGCTAAGTGTTACTGCTAGTGCTAGTGCTAGCTCTGGTGTGCTAGTGCTAAGTGTTACTGCTAGTGCTAGTGCTAGCTCTGGTGTGCTAGTGCTAAGTGTTACTTGCTAGTGTGAGTGCTGGCTCTGGTGGTGCTAGGTGACTAAGTGTTACTGCTAGTGCTTAGTCGCTAAGCTCTGGTGGTGCTAGTGCTAAGTGGTTACTGCTAGGCTAGTGCTACTGGTGTGCTAGTGCTAAGTGGTTATGCTGTTGCTAGTGCTGGCTTGGTGTGCTAGTGCTAAGTGTACTGCTAGTGCTGTGCTAGGCTTGGTGTGCTAGTGCTAAGTGTTACTGCTAGTGCTAGTGCTGGCTCGGGTGTGCTATGCTAAGTGTTACTTGCTAGCGATACTGCTTAGTGCGTAGTCCTGGTGCAATTGCTGGTACTGGTGCTGGTGCCGGTGACTGACTGCTAGTGCTATTTGCTAGTGTTACTGGCTAGGCTTAGTGGCTAGTGCTAGTGTTTACTGGCTGGTGCTAGTTGCTAGTTTTACTGCTAGTGCTAGTGTTACTGCTATGCTAGTGCTTGGTGCTAGTGTTACTGCTGATGCTGTGCTAGTGCTACTGCTGTGCTGTGTTAGTGTTACTGCTAGTGTTTAGTGCTAGGGTTTTGCTAGTGCTAGTGTTATTGCTAGTGCTAGGTCCGGGTCTATTGCCTGGTGCTAGTGTTTAGTGCTAGTCGTTTCTGCGTAGTGCTGTGTTAGTGCTAGTGACTAGTCCGGGTGCTAATTGCTGGTGCTAGTGTTGTTCTAGTGTGTTCTGGTGTGACTGTCTGAGGAAGTATTCTGTGACATTCTGTGAATGTCAAAATATAACAATGTATATTTTATTACATTGATTTATATTTGTATTGCTCCCCTTAATATTTTTTGGACACTTTATTTTATCTTATACAGTTTTCTTTTGTTTAGATTTTTTATAACTTGTTAATATAGTTTTCTATTCTATTTCTATTTCTATTTGTATTCTTTTATAACTGCGGTCGGCTGTCGGGCGTTTTGCACGTAAGAATTTCAATTTGTAAACTGTGAAGTGACAATAAAACACTTGAACACTTGAAACAACAAATACATTGCATTTTATACTCTCAAATCTTTGGGTTCTAACCAGATTCAACTAGTCTTCAAGTTTGTTGGTTGAATGGGTGTTTATTCAAGGCTAGACGACATTTCTTCTGCATCTACAATACAGGGAGGAGGAGTAGGGGAGCAGCCAGTTCAGATTCTATTTGTGTGAACAATTTCAAGAATAGCTGCTGTCCCCTCAGGCTGCAAGCAGTCGCCAAGGTTACTTTCTCTTTTGTTTTTACAGTCGTATTGATTTATTTTGCTTCCTTCTCATTCTTCATCTGAATCTCGGCTGTGGTTTTCCATCTTTGCAAATTTTTCTGAAGCAAAGTATGTTGTGATTTATTCAAATGTTCTCTCTGTTTAGGGCCACTGCTGCCTGGGTGCCCTCAGCAGAAGCCCTGTAGCATTGCCTGGCGATACCTCAGCTCTGTCAACTCTGTCGTGCATTTCCGACCGGATTGCATTTCCCCGTTATCATCATAGTTGGATAGCATTGGAAGACTCTACAGCTATGAGCTTCTTAGCATTGCAATTACATTTTTTTTAATAGACGACGATGACCAAACATATCGTGACTTGTGCTCTATTCATTGTCCTGGCTATACAGTACATACTTGAAGGGCGGGGGGTGATTAAGCGACAGAAAACAAAGACTGAATTCCTTTTGCTGTTAAAGAGAACACTGATGAATCCATATGAGATGCAGACGCAATCAAGCGACCGCAACACTTGAGTGGTTTGTATAACCGCAACACTAAGTGCCATCCCCTAGTGTTTTTCGCTTCTCTGCTCCAGGTACCAATCATGTTTTTCCTATTATGGCGATCAGTCCCACTGACAATAGCGCCTGTGATTTCTCTTCAGGTGAACAGCACTCTTGCAGCGCAACCTCATCAACACTATGCACAATGTTCAAAGCACATCTTTTGTTTTGTGATACTTTGCAAGTAGGCCGACTCTCATTCTGCGGGAAACTGTGTGACTTTGGAGGAAAATGTGAGGCGACAACGAAGCTCGATCCGCCGTAACCGAAAGTCGAACCGCCGTAACCGAAACTCGTTGGACTCTGACCGATGAGTGGATCCGAGAGCCGCTGATGTCGACGCGGTAATCCGATGTGATATTGTTGTTTCGCTTCTTTGTGTTATGAAAATGACGCTGTAGAAATTCAAAAAGAAAAACTAAAATGAACGATCCATTGATAAAAACGCAATTCTGCAGCGGTGTTCTCCTCAGGCTCCGATTCGGACCGGGAAAGATATGCACGGTGAATTGACACCTTTTTTCCCCTTTTTTTGCTCTGAATATTCGGATATTCATTTTTCAAGCAAAGCGTATTCCGTCCAATGAATTCCCCCGAGTTTACTTCCAGCGTGAACACAAATCCCTCGTGAGACTTCTGAGTTGTGTTGAACGCTTGAGACTTTGAGAGGCTCGGTGCCCAAGTAGTGCTCACCTTCCCTTGCCAGCAGGACCAACAATCTTCCAATCTCCCTGATACTTCAATAAAATCAATATGTCTGTATGGCGGGGGCAGGCTGCTGAGTGCAAACCGGAGTGTATTTTTCCTTTTTCTTTTCTTTTTTACGCTCCAGAAAAAGGACACTTTCTCTCTAGGAGGACAAATGGCAGACACTCAATCCCCGTATATATAGATATCATGTATATCTATGCATGCCCATGCAGTGTATAGTTAAGCCCTGTGTGTGTCCCGTTCTTCACTGTGTTCACTGTGAGAGACAGCCATATATATGGGGTTATATGTGCAATATATAACCTCATCCTTTATACTCCTTCCTCCATACACGCTAGAAGAATAAACCATATATACTGTATATGTACAATGCATATGCAATTGAACATCCTACCAACCGTATCGAACACCATAGAAACCACCTTGAAATCAACAGCAATCACTGGAAACTGCAGAACACGCTGGCCACCTAGTCTTCACCAAACTCCAAACTTTAAAACCAAGAAAAAGATTAAAAGATTAATGACAAAATAAGAACAAAATGGAGACCACATCATCTCATATCAATGTTGTTGGCATATTGCCCACTCATCATAGCTAGCACATTTGATTAGCATTGGCGCTTAATATTGCAACTTGAGAAAGCAGACATTAAGCGGTAGCGAGGCTGCGTGGACTCAGCGCTCTTTCAAAGGTTTTCAGAAGCAACACTGCTTTTTTTTGTGAAAGTATCTGCTAATGTGACTTTCTTTGGCCCTGGAATCCAAACGTTTGGATGAAAAGTTTTCCGTTTCCGGGGGACGCTGTATCCCTGAGGCGCCAAGCAGGACAGTGGCCCCCCCCGGGAGCAACCGTTTTTAAAAGACTTCCAGGGGCCTCTTATCCACATTAAGGCCACGGCCAATGATTGGATGAGGCCGAGGCCCCCCATTGGACAGAGACGCGTGGAGGCTTAGCCAGATTGGTCAGAACTGAAAACACATGTTTGCTCATTGTGAAGTTATGTGGCTAGTTTGCTGCTCGCTATGAAAAGCGATTATAGAATCCACTTAATGCTCCAAAATCACACGGGAATTTGACAATCGGCTTAAAAAAAAACAAAACAATGATAGTTGGGCTGCATTTGACCAATGGTGTCTTTGTGTGTGTGAGTGTGTGTGTGTGTGTGTGTGTGTGGGGGGGGGGGGATTAGAGATAGCAGACATTGTGTCTCCAAGTTGTATGGGAATTGTGGGCCGAACAGCCAACACAGCCAATTATTCTGTTCAGCTCTAATTTATTCATTTAAATGCATTCCAAGAACCATTTCTTTGGTCCCAACATGTCGTCGATAAATTCTCTTCCCACTTTCAATTACAGATTAAATTCAGAAATGTTTGCACATAAATCAAGAAAAAACATGGAATCAGGTGTTTGGTTTATTTGTGTTAATTGTGATTGCACACTTTGTTTACTAATTCATAATTGTTTATTCATTATTTTATCGTTAGTGGTTGTGGTTGAATCGAGTTTAGGCCGAAATAAATATGTTACCATGGCAGGTGTTTGTAGCTTAGATTGATGAAAATGAATCTCTTTCACAAGAAACCTTTCACAAAAAATGGATGCAAATGAACATTATTTTAGACCAATTAATTATTCAGGGTCTTTCTTTGCAATATATATATATTTCTTGTTGAGCACACATGAGTGCAGTGATACTTGATCATGATAACAACATCTTTTTACCAAATCCAGGCCACAGCACGCTTATAAATATCATATTACATGAGAGAGCGGTCTGTGTCTGTGCCAGTGAGAGCGATGCACATGTTTTGTGCTTTGCAACAAGTGGACTAGTAACTAGTAGCAGGTTTCTTTGGGTAGAGCAATGGCTGGCAAGTCCTTGCAAGCGAAGGTGCAAGGTTAATTATTTATTCAATTTCACCCTCTACCTGATTTATTGTATTTTAGGTTTTAGGTTCCCCCCCCCATTCTACCAAAACCCCATGTTTCCCATGTGAAACTTCACATGACTAAAATGTGATCACATGGTTGTTGTTTTTTTATATAAGGGGGAGGGGCCAAGAGAAGCAGCCCACCTCTCTTCCCCTTCCAGCCATGATGTTTGGCGGCAGAAGAGTAGTGACACACACACACACAACACACACACACACACACACACACACACACACACACACACATACACACACACATACACAACACACACACACACACACACAATATCGCCAATAATACCGTATGGTCTGAGGACTCAGCGAGGCCTAACCCGGTGTCTAGCTGCTATATTATAAGCGTGTATGGATATGTTTTCGTGAACCTAAAGGATATTTAACGAGTGGACACAGAAACTCCCTCATCCACATACCAAGAGTCTCGCTGTGGCTGGTATGAGTTGATAGTTGACAGTGGATAGTAGCCATGGACTGACTACACACTGGGACTGGCTAGAGTTCCCCACAACAAGTACATCCACGAGACGAGGAGGACGAGGAGGAGGAGGAGGAGGAGGAGAGGTGGGGGAAGAGGCAGCCCTGTGATGTTCACCGCAGAGCCACTGACGTTCGGGTCTGAAAGCTCCTCCGTCTCAGAAGAGTTCAGAAGAGTCCGAGACATCGGATCATCCTCCGAGAGCCGTGGGCCGCTCCCGTATATATATCACCAGGTCACCCAGAGATGGAGAGATGGTGAAAGCCATGAGATTTACTTCTGGCCAGACAAGCCCTTGTAGTGCTGCCTCAAACAAACAAACAAACAAACACCAACAAACACCATCTTGTCCACGATCACCATCGATGGAGAAAGACCATATACAAGACCTCGAGAGTCATCAACACCTTTTTCGCTTTAACAAGGGTTCTTCAGATTTAAAAGAAAATTAAATGACGAACTTGATATCGTGCATTAATCCTTTATTTTGATATATCACGTATTGCATTGTATAAATGTAATGTGGTGTATTTTATGAGATTGTGGTGAGAAAGAAAAAGATTTACGCATGTGACGCTATTTCCATCCATGCTGCAAGAGAGCGTCGTGTAAAACGATATGTCAAACCAAGTTTAACATATCTGGAAAAAATATCACACAGACTATATCAACGAATGACACATACTGTATATGAGTGTTAAAACATGAACAATAAATAATGATAATGAGAGAAACAAACGAGAGAAGAGCACCATGCTTCCCTCAATGGTTATACAATTGTATTTTTAAGAATATGATCGGCAATTGTGGGAATGCCTTCCTGATCGAAGTGGATGATGGCTAGCATGTGGCTGGCGGGTGGAATCACTCTCAGACTGTTTAAAAGGTGGACAAGGCCATTTTAATTAATCAAATCAAAATTAAAAAGGAGCCGCATCCTTTGTTGAATATATGCATGGAAATGGACACAACATCAAATTTAATTTCCCGTCGCATTTAATGAAATGTAATCAGCTGTCATTTGATTTGACAGTTTGAAATTATTAAATGGAGAGACAGTTTTAAAAGGACAAATGATGATGATATTATGACAACGGGCTATAAGGTTAGCAGAGCATGGGGGGTTTTGACAGCACTGCACTGAACAGGCATTCTGTGACCCTCCCAAGGCCTGCTGTACACTGATTAAGTAGACATCAGAGATACACACAGGAAATATAATTATGGTTGCTGTCTAAGTGGGTTTTTAAAGCTCACACGCACACACACACACACACACACACACACACACACACACACACACACACACACACACACACACACACACCACACCGCAGAGATCTGCAGGGGGGGGGTGGGGGGTGGGGTGGCGTGGGCAAACAGAGTAGCCCTTAACACTAGTTTTGTTTCAGTCATTATTAGTTGTTTTTTTTCTGTTAGCCGCTGCGGTCACGCTAGCGAGCGTTCAGAATACCAATTCCAGAGAAAGATGGATAAAAAAAACAGACGACACTCGGTTAATTACGTTGAAAGTTTGCAACTGGAAGCGGAGACAAAAAAAAAAAGAGCGCATAATTAAAAGGATACTTCTGAGCCGGTTGGATGCTGATATTTATGAATTCTGTCCTGCCAATGCTCGGGTTCACAGCAGATATGTTCGGTTTCCACTCTGCACAAACTAATTGAATGTTGCACGGCGGAATGTGTTAACTCAAGCCTGAGGGGTGTGCGCGCCGACTGACGCGTGAGAATGATTGATGTCATTTTATTTTTGAGAAACTTTGATTAGAAAAATAGATTAGTTTGAAGGCAAGCGGTGGGAAAGTTCAATGACTCTCGCCCGAGGTGCTGAACACACACCCCGTGTGTAGGCGGAGGTAAAGCGTAGGTGCGAAGGAAGCGTTTTTTTGCGGTAAATTTAGGGACGCCCGCGAAACAGAAGCGAAAGGTGACACTTGATGAAATATTCAATGTGCCGGTGACTAATAGTTTAGACGCGGCCTTACGGATCATCATTAGAGGTGCGGCTTGTTGTGTCGAGTGAGTGGTGAATAAATACGGGGCAAAATGAATGGCCATCATTCAAATATTCATAATTCAAACACACGCTCTGGATATAATAATCACCATTTATTTTCCAACTGACGAGAGCTATTGAGCCTTTTTTTTGGGTCGTTACTGAGGTGGTCTCATTCCAGAGTCGTCTGCCTGTTCGAGAGAGCGATCGCTGGCTTATCGTCGCACCTTGAACCAGAGGGCTCCACACGTGTGGATGACGGGCGGTCGGTGTGGGGCTAGCAGCAGTGATAGGTGCACGGGCAACTGAGGCGGTCGGCAGCCCACAGGGTCAGAGGAGAAGTTGCCGGTTCCAATCCCTGACCACAACAATCTCCCTGAAATGACAGGGGATACAACTTTTTAGTTTTTATGCTAATTTGAAGTAGCCGTGTAAGCGTCCAAACCCATTTGTTAAGTGGGTGGTGTTGTCCCAATGAGAGCACCTCACACCGCCGCCGTCATACAGCCCTTATTGCAATTGTTTGCTATGAAATGACATGGAGCTGATGGTGACTCGCAAGCATGATAGCTCCCCCTGAGTGTGTGTGCTGGTGGCTGACTTAACCTGTGGTGCCACTGATTAGCCAATGCATCACAGACATGCAGCCCCACCCCCCCAGACTCTAACTGGGCCAGGTGAGGTTTGTAGCCCCACCCACCCCCAGACTCTAACTGGGCCAGGTGAGGTTTGTAGCCCCACCTACCCGCAGACCTCTAACTGGGCAGGTGAGGTTTGTAGCCCCACCCACCCGCAGACTCTAAACTGGGCCAGGTGAGGTTTGTAGCCCCACCCACCCGCAGACTCTAACTGGGCCAGGTGAGGTTTGTAGCCCCACCCACCCCCAGACTCTAACTAAATGAACTGCGTCACAACAACCCTATTTTGAACTGTAGCAGCGCCACTGTTACATTATTTGGGGAGAAACCTGTTTCTCTCTCTCTCTCTCTCTCTCTCTCTCTCTGTCTCTCTCTCTCTCTCTCTCTGTCTCTCTCTCTGTGTCTGACTGTTCCACGTTGCGCTCTCTGTCTGTCTCTGAACTCACTCACACTGTCAAAGCACTCACACGGGTCACGTGGTGCGCTCCCCAGGGTCACGTGGTGCGCTCCCCAGGGTGCGGGTTGGTTGAGTTCACTCACACTGATGTGTGATAGTGATACTTGATCACGATACAGCGCTTTCAAACAACGGTCCCCTAAATCGAACACAGCCAAGCCACACAGAACATCGGACTCAGCTCTCCACGCAACATCAACTGAATATACCGTATATATATATAATCGCAGCCCTGCCAGCCCTGGATGTGGACTGAATCAGCATGTGGCTTCCCCCCGGAGACACAGAGAGCATCGGCGACAATCGCAGCCGCTTTTCACCCTCTATCCATAATGCGGATAGAGAGAGATAAGGTTGAAGTTGTTATCCTTTAAGCTTGAGACTCACAGCAGCAAAGCAGAAGAATGAATATTTCCAATGTGTGAGAAGAAGAGCAGAAAGAGAAACCAAAAAGCGCTCCTGAAAAACCAGCACCACCTCTGGGGAAACATGGGCTATTGCAATCGCAGTCGTAATTTGTATTGCAAAAAAAAAAACCTGGCGATGTCGCTTCCCGACGAGGGCCCCCACCTTTCACTAATTTCATCCAATAGGAAACGCTAATTGAATCAACCTCCCGTTTCCCAAGCTGTTGGCTTCCAGTGAAGCACTTTATTATGCCGGCACGATTCCAACCCAAAAGTGGTATAATATCTTGGAGAGGAGCGAAACGTTTTGGTCTATGCAAAGTAGTTCGCTCGTGCTTGGCTCCATATGAAACACTTGGGCGATAAAAAGATTAAGTAAGATCATAAGACCCGTTTTCTGCTAAACTGATACGTCGCTGTGATGCAACCGAGGGATCGCCTGAAGGGGGAGGGGGGGCAAAGAGAGAGGCTCGTGATGGTGGGGGGGGAGGGTGTGCGGCGTAGCTAAGCTCTCCCGAGCCGCCGAGTCACACGATGTCTTGTCAGTGGCGCTCAAGCTTCAACTCTCGTCAGCCTCAACGTTTTTTTTTATCCCAATCAGCTATGCTTAAAACATTTACCAAAAAAAATAAAGGTAAAGTAAAACAGTGTATTCTCGCCCAGCGGCGTGATTACTTTTCACAGTGAGTCACAGTTTAAAACCGTCTGGAACACATTCTCATCACACTGTGTGTGTGTGTGTGTGTGTGTGTGTGTGTGTGTGTGTGTGGGGGGGAGGGGGGGTGCACAGGAGACAGAAACGGGGTGGGGGTGGGTGGGGGGGGGGGGGGGTGGGCTGTCAGGGTCGACAGTAGCCAGAAGCCTCTCCCATGTAGGGGCCTCCCCAAGGCATCACAGGAGCCACCTGGCAGCCCAGCCTCTAACGCATTGATCAGTGATGATGAGGAGACGGGAGGAGGAGGAGGAAGAGGAGGAGGAGGAGGGAGAGGGCCGGGGGGTTGTGGGGGAGGGGGGGGGTGGGGGTTAGGATGGGGGTGGGTATAATGGTGGAACGTGACAGTGGTGGCACTCGGCAGAACTCCATGACGGCCAATTTACCACTCTCAATTCTAGCACACACGCGCACACACACGCACGCACACACACACACACACACACGCACACGGCACGCGCACACACGCACACACAATGGCAATCATAAGCAATTACAGTGCATCACATTGGCATTACGAGGCTGCACAGAAACAATAATAAGTGGAGGAGGACCAACTGGCAGATGCATTATCCACTCCCAGATTCAACACTTCTTAGTTCGATAACTGCTTTGTGTTGTTGTTGTTGTTGTTGTTATTGTTGTCTTGCTGGCTTAAAAACGAGAACGCAGAGGTTAATTGTAACCATGAAATAAGCTGCAGCTGTAAATAAGGAGCAACAAAATGGAGGAAATTGGTTCCAGTCCGTACGGTACAGTTATGGACTCATTAAAGGGGGACAGTAAAAGTAAAATGTTTAGTTTTGTCAGTTTTGTTTTTTAGCAGGTTTTGTTTTAAACCTGGTAATATGTTTTATGTGATCGTCCACCTTGTTTTAAGTGATGCCATTTAAAAAGAAAAAGTTAAATCATATGTTTTCTGCACACCAGTTACGTACGTGAACGCTCCGCTCTGCTCCAAACACGTGAGTGGCCGGGGTCCAAAGTGACGCCTTTTGCGGATACACACGGACCTCACGAATCTTAGGCTCGTTAGCTCGCTCTGGAATGAGACTCGATCAAAATCAGCCGTATGAGCCATGATCGCTTTATTGATCGCCGATCAAATAGATTGGGGGTTTTTCTGTGACAGCAATCCACCGAATTACAAATATTATTTATTTGTTTAAAAAATAATTGCTGGCGTATCTCGCTTCTCCGAATGTCTCACGCTCGGTTTGCGAAACACGGACAGAAAAAGCAGAGAAAGTGAGAGTGAGGGCTTATTTTCAAATTTGCATCTTCATGCCATCTGCACCCCCCCGCTGAAGAGAGAGGAAAACAGACTATTTCATATCTGCTCGATTAAACAGCAGCGGAAAAACAGGGTGCGAAAATTCAAGATAGACGATAGCAAAAAGGAGCAAATGGAAAAACGACTACGCTTTAAACACATCCCAAACTGTGTGCGCCGTACTAACTTTTGAAAACCACTATAGTTCCAGCGTATAAAATAGCGCTGTATTACCTTGCCAAGTAAAACCTACCCGCTACCAGTGGATGAGCTGGGTGGAGACATGAAAGAGAAAAACACAAAGAAATGGAAAAATACGTCGGGTTGGGGGGGGGGGGGGGGGGGGGGGGGGGGGGGGTCATGTACAGCGGCTTAACTTAAAGTTTGAAAGTCCCACAGTTAATAATTACGATCATTTTTCAATCAAAGAGCTCTCTCCGTGGTCCTGAAGTCGTGGGCCGATGGATCATACACGCGGAGGTAATTTATGACGTTAAGTAAACAGCTTTCGGGCCGACCAATCTCTGCGATTTAATCACACTCGCGTGCGCGCACTCACACACGCACACACACACACACACACACACACACACACACACGGTGAATATATGACTGCGTTCCCTCATTAAGAACACGCACCACATGGCTCCTTCCTGTGAATGAGGCATTCACTGTGTCTCCGGCGAGAGTAATGACCGCCATTGCGGGCGGAATGTTTAGCCGTGTGCATACGAGAGTTTTCAGGAGGTCGAGAGAGACAGAGAGAGAGAGAGAGAGAGAGAGAGAGAGAGAGAGAAGAGAGAGAGAGAGAGAGAGGGAGAGAGACAGAGGGAGGGAGAGGGGTAGAGAGAGAGAGGGGGGGAGAGAGAGAGGAAAGCGAGAGGGAGAGGGATAGAGAGAGAGAGAGGGAAAGAGAGAGAGAGAGAGAGCGGGAGAGAGACAGAGGGAGGGAGAGTGGTAGAGAGAGAGGAGAGGGGAGGGAGAGAGAGGAAAGCGAGAGGGAGAGGGATAGAGAGAGAGAGAGGGAAAGAGAGAGAGGGAAAGAGAGAGAGAGAGAGCGGAGAGAGACAAAAGTGGGAGAGAGAGAGAGGGAGAGAGAGAGAACGCGGGAGAGAGAGGGAGAGAGAGGGGAAAGAGAGAGAGTACGAGAGAGAGAGAGAGAGAGAGAGAGAGAGAGAGAGAGAGAGAGAGAGAGAAAGAGAGAGTGAGAGTGAGAACAAGAAACAGAGAGAGGGAGGGGGGTATAGGGACGGCTGTAAAGAAATAAAAAGTAGGAAAGTAGCTTGAAACACGGAAGCAGGTGATCAATGGTTTGTGTAGACAAGCAAAACAGTCCACATACCAATTACTCCCAGAACACCCATCTGGAGCCGTCACTCACGGAGGAAGGAAGGTGCAAAACAAACAAATAAAGAAATAAAGAAATGAAATAGGAAAGTTGGCCGGCGCTGGTTCCGCTGTTGTACCTGCCTTGGCGTGGGACTGCCTCTTCACCGGGCTGTTTCCCAGATTTGTCTCTGGGTATGTTCTCCACCTGCTGAGCAACAGTGTGTGTGTGTGTGTGTGTGTTGTGTGTGTGTGTGTCTGTGATGTGTCTGTGTTCGTGTGTGAGAGAGACAGAAAGAAGAGAGAGGGGATGTGCGTTTGTGTGTGTGTGCGAGTGACAAAGGATGTGTGTGTGTGTGTGTGTGAGTGTGTGTGTGTGAGAGAGAGACAGAAATAGAGAGAGGGGATGTGTGTTTGTGTGTGTAGGATTAGCAGAGGATGTGAGTGACTGAGTGTGTGTGTGTGTGTGTGTGTGCGTGCATGTGTGGTGTGTGTGTGTACGTGCATGTGAGACAGTGTGTGTGCATGGCATGCGTACATGCATGTATGTGTGTGATCGGTGTGTGTGTGTGTGTGTGGTGTGGTGTGTGGGGCGAGGGGGGGGGGGGGAGAGAGGCGTGAATCGTGCAGAGGCAAAAAATTTGAATAAATAATAAAACCCAACTCAAACAACAACTGGTTCCAAGCTCTGGACTTCCCAGAGCGCATCGTGCCAGTGCACCTGGTCAAACAAAGTATTTCCCATCATCTGGTGGTGTGTCTCGCCATCTCTCTCCTCGTCAAACCAAACTGGTTCCTGAACAGCAGGTATTTCCTGCCTCACGCTACACGCTACACGCTACACGCATGGGGAAATCGTACGCGCTGTGACACACTCAGTGGGGGTAAGAGTGTTCACGAGACAGTAATGACTTCAATGTCCACCACAAAAATCAATGAAACGCAAAACGTTTCACCGACTGTAACTGGGGAGTGAGAGGTTATGGTTAGTAGCGGTGCCAAGTCCGTGATCCAATAGCGTCGTCGTCGTTGTCCAGAAGCAGGGGGGTCTCTAGCACACCGGGACAAATTCTCAGACGGATCAGGGTCGAGGCGGGGCGGGCGGGAGGGTAGTCCGGCAAGCGAGGGTCATACACGAAGCGGGATCTCGGACGTTCGAGGGCAAAGGGCGCACACAGCCGACTTCTACGTCTACGAACACAGAACATACACAGCGCATGAACAACAACCACTTCCCACCACCTCCACCACCTCCACCGCTCCATTTCCCGTGAGGTGCTCTCCTATTTATGTCCCGTAAACACAGGGGCGTTGATTGGCTGCCACAAGGCGCGGGTATTTTCCAATTTGGAATGATTGCGGCCGGAAACGGTGACGTCGTGAGGAACTCCATGTTTGGGCGTACGCTTGATCGTCGGTCTGTACGGCTGTGTCTCAGGGGCTCCCTCTATGGGCCGAAGTGTGAATGCAGGGAACGGCACGTGATAATGATTCCTTACTTCTCCTCTTAATGCTCCTCGGTGGCCGGCTGCCACGGCGGTATATTCCCGTATAGCCGTGATAATAACGATAATAATAGTAATTGGCCTGTCTTGTAATGTATTTCTGAGAATGAAAAGGGGGAGGCGCTCTATTACTCTCGCGAGGAGTCCTTTCGAAGTCATTTTACAGCACTTTCCTCGTGGCTTTTGTCCTTTTTAATGTCCTCCCTCTTAGCTCCAACTTTCTCTTTTTCACTCCTTCTCGCTTCCTCGTGTGTTTTTGTTGCCACGCTGGTCGGCCATGTGCCTACACACTGACTTACACGTTTGATTGACTTGAACTCAACTCCGACCGGCGCAGAATTGGCTGTGCTATATTTTTTTTTAATGTACTTTTATTTTCTTGTTTTTGAATGGTGTAGGCGGTTTCCTCAAGATTTCTTTATTTTGCACCTTTTCTACCACGGCCAACTGAGACGTTAGAGTGACAGACGGCGAGCTTAATCTCAAAGTGGAACACGTACGTCATTATAAAGTCACATATCGGTTCCGATCAGCAGATATTATGCCCCAGACGGGAACTGCAGTAATGTACTTTTTTTTGAGGGGATAGATAAGGAAAGGGCCTCCATTGTTATCTTGTGGGATGACGGCTACAATGACAATGACCAAAAAGTGAACCTTTTTAATTCTACAATTATACGAAAGAACAAATAAAAATTTATCGCACAGTTGAGAACTCTACTCTGCGCATACGCCGATGTCTGTCCTACACAACAACAATACTTATTGTATTTCGTTTTATATTATATTATAGCCGATCATAAAAATGTATTCTTTTGTTTCAGAGACATGCAATATATTTGGATTGTTTCAGACGGAACAACAAACATTATATCTGCGATCTGACGACTTCAATGGCCTCCGCTGTCCTCTTCAGATGCGCTACTTTGTTTTGCAAGTGAATATCATTCAAAAGTAAAGTCAGCGGCGTGTAGCTTCTTATATAAACCACATATGTCTGACACCGAGGGGCCCAGGGCCAAATCAGTCACTCTGCCAACGTCTATCCGGCCCACGCAATCATCCGAGTTGTCAATTCATTTTTGGAACGGCGTCTCTGAACTCCCACTACCCAGTCCCCAGTTGTACCATGCTACCGTTCGTAACTTCATACATGGCAGATGGCGTCTCGGATACAAAGGACCGGGCTATCCCACGATCAGGCTTCATCTCGGAATCAGTATTTGGTGGCGGGGGGGGGGGGGGGGGGGGGGGTTTCCAGGTACGGACGGGCACTCGCGTCAATTTCCCCGCGAAATCGTTTTTGCGCACCCCTGGGGTGGAAAGCTGTTTACCGCATGCAAACCGTTGTAAAGTCGATGTGTTGGACAGACAGAGATCACCACCGTCCGGTTTCAAACGGCAGGCGGGAAGGGCGGACGTGCTGCCGTTGTCGGGACTGTAGATGCGCCCTGTGTGGTGTGTGTGTGTGTGTGCGTGCGTGCGTGGCGTGTGTGGCTGTGTGTGTGTGTGTGTGTGTGTGTTGTGTGTGTGTGGTGTGGATTGGTCTGTGTGTGTGTTTCTTTCTTCGAATTGACCCATCTTCGATTTCATGTTCTTTGAGGGAACTGGCCTTGAAAGTTAGCTCAGCGTGTCAGATATTGGCCAGGTCTGCCCCTGCTTCTTTGAAACACACACGCAAGGCAACACCACACACACAGCACCACACACACACTACACCCACACACCACAACACACACACACACAAGCATGGCACTGATGCACATGACAAACACACACACCACACACATGCAAACACACACACACACACACACACACACACACACACACCAACATAAGCATGGGCACATGCACACACAACACACCACACACACGATAACATAAGCTATGCACCACACATGCACACACACACACACGACACACACACTACACATACAGCATGGCCACACACCCAAAGTATGGCAACACACACACACACACACACACACACAATCACACACAACACACACACACACACACACACATAGGCATGCACATTTGACACACCACACACACACACACACACACACACACACATTAACACACACACGACAGACACACACAGACACACAACAACAACACACACAAACCACCACACACACATAAAGCATGGCAACGCACATGCACACACACACACACACGACACAAAATAAGGCATATGCACATTGCACAATGCACACACACAACACACACACACATACGACACACACACACAGACACACACAGCACACCACAGCACACACACACACACACACACACACACCACACACATAGCATCGGCACGCACACGCACATGCACACACATCCACATAAGCATGGCACACACACACACACACACACACACACACACACACACACACATGGCACACACACATCCACACACACACACACACACACACACACACACACACACACGCCAGTCCATATAGACGCATTCGTACAAAGCTCCTGCAGCATCAACAACAACAACAACAACAACAACAACAACAACATAAACATCCCTCAACCGCCCACAGAGCAGCAGCAGCGTTCGGCGTCGTGGGAGTCCTGTACAGAAAGGCAGGAGGCTAGCAGGTAGTCTTTCTTTCTGGTCCTTTTTTCCATCTTTATTTGTCCCCCATACGTCTTTTTTTTTTTCCCCCATACAACGCGTGGCCAGTATTTTCTTTCCCCCAACGCGGCAGATTGGCCTGTTTTTGTCCGAGAAAGGTCGGAGAAAGGTTGTGGTACAGAACGCAGAGTGAACAGAACAGCACACAGGTCGTGACCCCGGCGGGCGGGTCCGGAGTGAATATCGCTCCTCGGAGGTCAGTGATTGAAAAACCTTGGATGGATGGATGGCTGAGAAATCAATCAAGGAGCAGCGGGGGGTGGGGGGGGAGGGGGGGTATAAGGACCACACGTCCAGCGCAAGGCTGACACTGGACACTCAACCAGGCGCTTTGTGAGGAGTCCCAGATGCTGCTTGCATCTCACGGCAGTTCAGCGAAAGGAGGGTAAAAACACGACATGTTTGTGTGTGTGTGTGTGTGTGTGTGTGCGCGTGTGTGTGTGTGTGTGTGTATACGGCACGTCGGTCGTCACCATGATGGGTTTCGTGGAAGGGCCGTGAGTTTGTTGTCGGGGATTGGATGTGGAGTCAAGGTGTAACACACACACACGCTCGGTTCAATGTGAGACACGTTCCCCTCGTGATGTAAGGTCAGAGGTCATCCACGACAGACACACTGGCAGATATTACATTATGTTTCCGCTTCAGCTTCGCGGATGAATGTGATATTGTGTGTACGAAGTCTGTTATTGTGTGTGTTCATAAAATGAGTCGAACGAGTTTTGATTGAAAGACCCTTCAGGACAAATGAGCGCAATTCTTAAGATGTGTTGGTTATTATCAATCATTAGATTTACTCGTTGACAGTTCAGGAAAAAAGTTATTATTATTAATTATTAATTGTAATTCACATTAACAGTCACATTAACTTTGCACATTTCTGTGCACAACACAGTTGCAGTTGACAAGTACCTTTACAGACATAGTCTAAGTCTAACAAAACACAGGTGAATGAGTCAGCGAGGATCGGCCTCGCCTTGTCATCGCTAACAGGCTAAGAGCACAGGTAGAGACTTCTTCTTCTCAAATCAGCTCTCTGTTAGCCCGAGTCGAAGTTCATTCCCCATTCTCTCTTCTTCGCTGTTTTCCGTCCCTTGTGAGCTCAGACACTAAGCCCGGGCAGATTGCACGTCGCTCACTTCATTTTCATTATGCTACGTATTTTCTCCGCCGCTACATGGCTCGACCGCCGGTGAATCTCAACGACATCGCAGGCCCGGGAGCGGAGAGCGAATAGCTGCATCGCGCTATTGTGCCTCGGTGCCTGCTATTGATTGCAGAACTTTTCTGTTTTTGAGTTCGCTTTGTTTGTCGTGGACCGAGGCGAGGATGCGCAGACAAAGTGTTGTTTCCTTGACGACCACGGGGCAACGGGCCAATAGTTTTATCCGCTGGGCGGAAAAAGTGGATGAATAAACAGACACCGCTGTGTCATTGATAGAGACGTCCCCGTCGTGAGCATGCAGGGATGATGACAGAACACGACTTGAATGACCAAACACACAAAGACGGACAAAGATTCGGCCCGTGGGCCACACAAGGAGAGCCTTTCATGGACACATAATGATTTGCCTTGGTTGGCCTTATCTGACGTTTTTGTCATCTCTGAGCGACTTGTGCACAAATGCTTTGTGACACAAAAAGGCTTTTTTTTCATTTTCTTCAATGTTCATTTCATTTTCTGTGATCCCTTGATCTGTGGGGCCCCGCAGCAGGCGCTGAAGTCTGAACCAGCGCTATGACCCCAGGAGTCATAGGGCCTACTGCGGTGACTTTGAACATCAACAGCATCAATTCGCATCACAAATTTTTTTTTTAAGAAATGTCAAAAATACGCCTGCACTCCAAAATCCCCAAAAGCAGCCATCTCCGCTACGCTGCTAGACCCCGCCTCAGTTACGGTGATTCCCCGCGGTAACCGAACCGATGGACACATTCTGGCATTTCCCTGAAGTCTGACTTAATGTATGCGCTGAACCTGGGGAACGAGCTTCTTGAAACCGGGCCCCAAACTCCACCACTCAGGGAAAGCTCGTCAGCAACATGTTTGTTTGGATGATGTCTGTGAGTCAGCGTTGAATGGTAAGGGCGGTGTCTGTGCCGGCGCCCCCCCCCCCCCCCTTTACACAGACTATGTATGCCCCGCCCCCATGCCCCCTCCCCATGTCAACAATTAGAATCCGAATAGTAACAGTAATAAGCGTTTACAGTAATAGCCTCTGCATCGGGGCCCCTGGAGGCCAGAGCCGGCACTGTGGGATTCTCCAGTCAATATGGTGGCCGCATGCAAGACCAAACTGTAATAAACGCCGGGACCCTTTAGCGGCCGGCGCTAAAAACGCTGTGAAGCAGGGTTTGAGCCAAAGACCTGCCCTCCAGTGAGTCTTAGTTATTGGAGGAAGCTCAGAGGGTAGACACTTAGGACATCGACATGGAGATCATTAACCAGGGGAGATCAAGTCTTAATACTATTTTAAATGGAGGTTTATAGCTACTATTACAAAAAAAAAAAACATCCGCCTCATAAATGAAAGCGCAGTCAAAGGTCAATATCAATTTCAATGGCCCGTTTTAATCTCAGTCACTTAGTTGCGGTTGTCTTAAGTGGAACAGCCGTCCGTCGTGCGGCTGGCTGGGAAATGAGTTGAAAAAGGCGGGAAGTGACAAACGGTGTCAGAGGAAGAATAAAAAAAAAAGAGGTAATATTTGTCACCTCCGGGTAAATCCTCTGCCTGCCGCGTGACAACGACCTCTCAGGCTGATGTGGACGCGGACAAAAGGCACCGGCATGACAGGGAGCCGGCCGCCATCGGCAATCCCGGAAGGAAAAAGAGAATGAAATGTGTTCCCACCATCATGCCTGAAAGGACCGATTGATAGCTGCTTTTTTCCCTGTTCTTTGTCGCAATAGCACCGGGACGATGTCGAGTCCCCCCCCCACACACACACACACACACACACACACACACACACACACACACACACACACACGCACACACACACACACACAGCGCACACACACACAGCGCAGACCGCGGCGCTGCCTCACGCCTCACCTGCGAGAGAAATAGCACAGCTTTCAGACCGGCACCGACGCAGTCCCTCGTGAAAAACCCTCATTGTTTGGTAATTAGTCTGAAATGACTCGGCGCCGCGTCGACGTTGTCTGAATGTAGAAAAAAAAACTGCGGAAGCTAAAAGCGTCGCTGCCGAATGCACATGAGTGACGGGGGTTTAGCGGCAAATTGCACGTTGCCGGATCTGCGTGATTGTTCTCCGTTCCGACGTTGACGGCCTAAGATACGAAGGCTTGTTTACTGGGCGTCTGTCATTTCAACATAAAAGTTCTGCTGATGTATGGGGTGTGTGTGTGTGTGTGTGTGTGTGTGTGTGTTTGTTGAGCACAATCTGCAAACTTGCTGATGTTGGTCTTAAGCCCAATATTAGGACTCGCAGTGAAGTGACCGATGATCGTGGGACCGGCGGCGTCTCGGTTTCGCGTGTCAAAAAAACGACGACATGGCGCCCCTTCTGCAGAGCTGGGCGACTCGATTCGGACTCAAATTTGAGGATTGAGAATGACTTGACCAACGGTGATAAAAGACCAAAAAACTATCCGCTGGAGACCTTGCGTATGCTTGGCTTGTAATAAGTTATCACAGTCGTACGAGTACAACCCCGGTCCGTGCAGGTTTTTTTTACCTGCTTTTTACTGACGTAGAGCTCGCAGGATACACTTCTAAACAGCAATGTTACTGTTATATCCATTGAGACATGTCTGGTTTAATTGCGTTAAGTAATACTATTGTTTATGGTGGGTGCTTGACTTGTGATTCACCGATTGTGACTATCATGACTTGCTTGACCAGAGCAAGGACTTGACTTTGCTTGAGATGTTGCACACGTGTGACTGACTCTCACCTTTTTGCCCATCTCTAGGTACTGGCGGCCATCATCCTCTGTTTTCGCCAGAGAGAGTTTTGTCCAGTTTCGGACGGCTTCGCACCGACTCCGACTGTGCATTCGGCCGGTAATGACTCCCATCGCTCACATCTGCGGAGAGGAGCCGGATTCTAGACGTGCTGTTATATTCATGGCTGCTCTTGACCTAAATCCCTTTCAGTCCAGCAGAATCACGGTGGTTCTTAGGTGGGGGGGGGGGGGGGGGGGGGTGGGGGGTGGGGGGTGGGGGGGGCGGGGGTGGGGGGTGGGGGGGGGCGAGCGAGAAAGAGGACATCTTGCGCCTTCACCTGTGGAGTTTTAGTGCACTTTGCCGAGCCAGACCACCCCTGTGCTATATTTGTGCGAGTGGTCCTCTGCGCTCTCGGATAACGTCATTTAGCGACGTCTCCCCATCGACCCCACTCCCCAGAGAGCAGAGGGTTTAACGACCTTGCCCCCCTCCCTCCTCCCCTATGCCGACTCCGAGGGCTGCACTTTTAAATAGTGCGGCCCTGTTCCAGCCGCCCATTAAAGGAATCGTTTCCTAATGAACCTCGCGCTTCATCGTCTTCTTCTTCTTCTTCTACATCTTCCCAGGGTGGAAGTGATTAATAGAGCTTGGCCATCTTGGATTGCATTACCTAGCAGGGGCCACGCACCGTCGGCTCTCCGGAGCCTCCCTCTCTCTCTCTCTCTCTCTCTCTCTCTCTCTCTCTCTCTCTCTGTCTCTCTCTCTGGCGAAGGAAAACACACATATATACTGTATATGGTAGCTCGCTCTGGGCGAACAAGGGGAAGAAAGAGAAGAGAGAGTATTAAAAGCTGATGGAACATGGAAGAACAGCGTAAGCAGAGTTAAGCTAGCTCAACGGACGAAATCCATTGACTTTGTGACACCGCTCTGCCGGATCTCTTTCAAAAGGGCGACGGGGGGGGGAGAGAGAGAGGCGCTTCTGAGCATCGCACAACAAATTAAAAAGTACTGTCGCAGACATCTGCCAAACCATACTGATATTATAGACTTATTTCAATTATATAGCTTTTTTTTTTTTTGTATTCGTACTGCCGATGCCAATTCTGATTTTTTTTTCCCCCTTAGACCTCGACGTCTGTTCCCATAGCGACCATACTAATATAATATTTACACCGATACAATATGTCTCAATCCCACCTGTACAACATTACTGTACATCTGCAGCAGACATGAGAACACACGAGACATTTGATGTGATCCATTTTTATTTCAGTGAACTGCACTCGACAACAGACCAGACTTCTTCTGAAGGGGGTCAAGCTAAGATTGCTCTGGAGTCCATATGGAGGGCAACAATGAATAAATAATAATATATATAAATAAAATAAAGAGTAGAAGCAGTCTGAGCGAGTTTCCCCTCCACACTCCATCTGGCTGCTCTGTCGACGGAAGGACGCACCAGAAGCCATCTCTCCCTCTCTCTCTCTCTCTCTCTCTCTCTCTCTCTCTCTTTCTCTCTCTCCTCTCTCTCTCTCTCTCTCTCTCTCTTTCTCTCTCTCTCTCTCTCTCTCTCTCTCTCTCTCTCTCTCTCTCTCTCTGCACAGTTTGCCGCCACGTCGCCCGCAACATACGGCGACACAGTAGATGAAGAAGAACGCGCGGGGGGGGGGGGGGGGGGCACAGGGGAGGGCTTTGACAGCCTTTTTGTTTTTTTGTCATTTGTTGGCAATGACACAGTCAGGCATCACGGAAAACACCGTCTACCGAGA
Source organism: Coryphaenoides rupestris (assembly GCA_002895965.2). Lineage (NCBI taxonomy): Eukaryota > Metazoa > Chordata > Actinopteri > Gadiformes > Macrouridae > Coryphaenoides > Coryphaenoides rupestris. The sequence goes on along the minus strand of PIJE02001224.1, from coordinate 32,649 downwards.
CCACGGCTTCCAATGTTTGGTTTGAAAAGCAGCGGGGGTTTCACGATCTTTTTTTTTTTTTCCCCGCCTTCAGAATTAATTTACCAATCCGTGAGTCGCGGGACAATGAGCCGCCCGTGAACAGGTGAATAATGAGGCCAGAACAGCTGCAATGATAATAATATAAAAGAATAATAAAAAAAAAAGAAATAAAAAGAGAATAAAAAAAAAAATAGACGCACGAAGAAACATCCGGGAGACAGGTCTCGGATGGACGCGACATCCGCTCTCGAGGCGGGGCGAGCCTTGGAGGAGTCTCGGCTCGCCGGCTTGTGCGACGTTCTACGAGCTGAGCTGCACAGGAACCTGTTGACCTGTGAGGGTCTCTCTGAGGAAATTAGTAGGACCTCTGACCCCCGTCGGTCACACAGGATGTCCTACCACCACCACCGCCGCCGCTGCCGCCGCCGCCGCCACCGCCCGGCAAACCACCGTCATGGATTATGGTTTCCTCATCAAAATGGTGGGGGGGGGTGGGGGGGGGGGGAAAAGAGGGATTTATAGATTTATAGTAAGTAGGCAGCCTGAACCCTGACGGTCCCGGGATGAGCCACATGGAGAAATAGCGAAAAGTGTGTGTGTGTTGGTGTGTGTGGTTGTGTGTTGTGCTGGGGGGGGGGGGGGGGGGGGACTGACGCATGGTGGCGACAGCCTTCGCTCTCTTTAAAGGGACACTGCAGAGCATTGGGTGTGTATCGCTGGAGGGGGATTGCACCTATCCCATCCAGCTCCCAGCTTCCCAGCTTTCTCTGCGGCGAGGCTCACCGATCTCCAGACCACTGATTCATTGACCACCACTATCGCCCCAACCCCCCCCCCCCCCAACACTGGGACTGCCACTGTGAGCTGTGGCGGCAAGGGTTTTGCTGCAGGCTTCTGGGAGAGTGGGGAGTGGGGACTGGGGAGTGGGGAGGGGGAGGTGGGGGCGGGGATTGGCAGTGGATAATATGGTCCTCTGTTACTGGCTTCATTTTCTGGTTCGTTGGCACTCTGGATGATTACGGCCCCACGAGGGCGTTCAGCGGAGTGCCGGCGAACCGTGGCTGCGCAAGGCCAAGGCCAACAGAAAGAAAAAACGGAGAAAAAACTGTCGGTGCGACTGACGGGAAAGGCATTAGATGATGATGATGATGATGATGATGATGATGACGATGATGAAGGTGATCACGCCTTTGTGGAACTAACGTTACTGCGGGCAGGAACAAGTGCGACTGGATCTATTGTGAATACCGTTGTTGTTGTTGTTGTTGTTGTTGTTCTCGTTATTAGCGTGCTTGTTGGCTGTGTTGTCTGGGTGCACGCGGTCGCCCTAACCCCTTCAGTGCCAAACACGTACGTTTTTAAAAATATATCCAAAAATCCCGGCAGGCTGAACGCTGTCTCAAGATATCAGTCATTAAGACACTTGAGAGGAAAAAGGAAGCGTACTCAAGAGTGGTTCTTCAGAAGCTTTGGACAAGTACTTTGTTTACTCTGAAAGAAAATGTCGGATGATCACAATATTTTTTTTTTAAGTGTCTCGAAATACATTTTTAGCGTTATACATGTGACATACATTGACAGCTATACCGAAAACAGGAAAGAGTATAAAGAGAAAAAATTATCGTAATCATATCACGAATGATAATGGCAAGACGAGAATGACAAGAATGATATTTAATACGAGTTAATTTAAAAGCCGTTTGTTTTTCTCCTTGCACCTAGGGATAACAATAGCTCCGTTCCTCGCTCCCAATCAAAGGTGTTGTGTTATACTAATGCGTTCACATTGCCACCGTAGCCAAGAAGTCTGACGCGGAAACTGCGCCAAGCCGTCGCCTGACTTCGGAGATCGGCACGGCGCGTCATCCTGACATGTCCGCCGACCCCCCCGCAGTGCGTTTGCAAATTAACTTAGCCTCTCCGAACCGCAACACGTGGTCGCGGTCACGGACCTTTGCTTCGTTCGTATTGTTTTTGTAATGGTACTATTTTGTGTCGCGCACGGCGTAGGGATACCAGGAGGTGTTGTCAGCGCAATAAGTGTTTGGTTCAGGTGTGCGCCAGTGGAATTAACATTTACAAAAACAATGTAGTCGACCAGTATAGCAGTCACAAAAGTGAAATGAAATGCACATCGGGAAAGGTTGCTCACACTCCTGTCCGCTCATACATGAATCCCAATTAGTGTGTTATTGTTGAAAGGAAGCATTGAAGTACCTTGAATTTGAACACACCTTACCATGGCTGCCACTTACTGTAGGTACTTCCGCGTCGTTCACTCAGTAAGGAAACTTCCTCTGCAGAAAAAAAGACTATTCGAGACTATTCGAATAAAAAAAGTATGCGCGTGAGTGGCGGAGAACGGTCCACACGCAGGCCCGAAGGCCGTGTTCAAATGGAAGCTCTGGCGCATTATACACACACACACACACACACACACACACACACACACACAACAGCATTCGAGTAAATACAACTCAAACATCAGCGTCGGTAACGTCTAAAGATTTTCCATCGGAGCATCTCCTCCCCTCTGGGCTGTGGATCGTGTTCCAGCGTAGAACCACTCCACCGCCGCTCACACATCACGACCGCGGACGTGACGACGCCCACTCACACCTGAATCACACGTTACATAAGCCGGACACGTAGTTCTCAAACTCATTTTTTTTTTTGTACCACCTCTGGGATATTTGCACATCATATGCTCTAATTGGAAAGGTTTACCGAAGTGTTACTAAAATTGTATTAAGGGGGTTATTCCTTCAATTTCTTCGGGTGGAATTATATCACAGTTGCTCATTTTTTGTTCGTGTTCAATTGCTCACGCTCCGAGTACTCCTGCAATCCTTTCTAAGTACCCCTAGGTGCATACGTACAACTTTATTGAGAGAAACTAACGAATGATACATGACCCATATGTGAATCTGCCTGGTTTCTTTTTAAATTCCCAACTATAACAATAAAATGAGCGCTTAGCTACACACACACACACACACACACACACACACGCTCTCTCTCGCCTCTCTCTCTCTCACTCTCTCTCTCTCTCTCTCTCGATGTATTTGTTCATTAAAAGGAGGGACGAGCAGGGGTGATCGGGAGGTCGGCGCACCAGAACAGAGACCCCCGGGGCTTGTACTGAAACACGGGGGGTCTCTGTGAAGGCGCGGCCGTTGCGTTTTCATCTCCGAGCGGTCGGCGACAGACGCTCCCGATGCCGTGACCTCCCTCTCCTCGGCATCTTCCCCCTCTCTCACAGCAAAAAAAAAAAAAAATTATATTAATGTATTTATTTACACCAGCAGAACTTTCTCGGCTCGCGGTCGGCATTGGAGAGGCGTCAGGCGTGTCGGTTTGGTTCGGAGGGAGAGCGGCGGGGACGATAACGCGCGGCGTCGACGTGTTTTGAAAAGTGCCGGAGACAATGGCGGGTTTGGATGCTTTCACACCTTTTTTCAATGGGGCCACAGAGTTGCTGATAGACCTTTAGAGAGCGCCGTTGAAAGCCGCTTCGCACGGCTGTCATAATACATCACGTAAGGTGGAAGCGTTTGCGTCTTTTTTATTCCAGTAGTTTGAAAGCCACTTACTTTTCAAGCAATAAAAAAAGCCTCATAATCGACACGTCTAGTTACGTCTGTCAAGCACACCGCCCTGTGACATACGCATGTTTACTCCGATACCGAGAGCGTGTTTGACCTATGGACGTCCATAGGCTCCGATCCATACTGCAGCACATTAGAAGCAAGTAATTAACGTTGACATCCGTGCCAACACCAACAAGGTTGTCTCAGGAGACGGCGTTCCATGATAACGTTATCACGGTCGATACATCTGAATCCTGGCCCAGGATCGTTCCAAACGTTCTCACAAACCAATGAATGTAACATCAAAAGTTCGGTCGGTTATTAGCTTATAATTAACAATTATCGTCAAAATAATTAATTATTTAAAAATAAATAAACGTATTAATCTGAATTATTAATAAAGGGGCACCACCCTGAGATCAGGGCACCGATAACTGGACAGTGGATTAAGTCTCATAATATACTGAACTAAACTGGGACTATGATTAATAATTAATTGAGAATTACAATCAAAGTTACCATTCATAGTGAGCATAAATTGAAGGGTTCAGAGGGTTCTTTACACAACAGAGGCTGGCTGCAACCCAATACTCAAGCAAAAACCACAAAGTTACAATATAAGAATGTTTATTACATTTAAGTTGGCAATTGGCAAAAAGTAAATATTCCTTAAATACAATAAGCAATGAACTCACAAACAACTCACCACCCCAACAACAACCTGTTCCAACTTCTCCAACTTCTTCAGGCCAGCGCCTCCGCATGTCAAGCTGCTGGAACAGAGACTAAACAGAGTTACTTTCCGCAGGCCCTCAGGACTGTGGACCGTGACCTCTGACCTCACTCGGGGCCCCCCACTGCCCACTCCCATGCACATAACTTGAGACTACATTTTCTATATGTCTATGTTGTTGATATGGCTCATTTATATGCCGACTTGATTATTACGGCTCCGATGAATGAGGCCGTGTGTGTGTGGGGGGGGAGGAACAGACAATGGTAGAGGCTGTTCAAGGTCCCAAAATGGCGGTGGTTGAGGTTGCATAAGGGGGGGGGGAGGTAGTAGCAACAAAGGGTGATCTACGTGATCAGTGAGTGACTAGGCGGGAGGGTTTGATTCCCTCTCTTCTGACACCAATATGTTCGAAGAGAGCCCCCCGGCTCCCCAAGAGAGATACAAACGAAAACTAATGAGGTGACCTGTCAGGAACGCCGTGGGTGAAGAGACGAGGAGGAAGGTCTGTGTCCCGACCTTATATAGGCTAGGTGACCTCGGTGTAGCTGATGCATGTGCCGATGCGATTGGGCGTTTCCCGGGCGTTTCCTATAGGCTAGGTGACTTAGTATAGCCGACCAATGAGCAAACACGACCGGGTCTATGGGCGGACTTCACTCATAGGCGTGAAAAGGGGAGTGAGTGAAGGATCCTGGGGAACTGAGTTTTAGTGGCTCTCCTTTACCTCCTATAAGGACCGTCTGGTCCCAACCACCATTTTGAATGGCTGGCTACATTAAACATATTGCTCAGTAAGCTATGGCTATGAGGGTAACTTTAGTGGTTAATCCACACCACAATTAATCGAATGTTAACTTCGGTAACGTTAGTTCACGAACATTAATTCACTTTTATATCAAACTAGAAGTGAGCTGGTTTTCTAAGGAAGAGTTCGTAAAGGTTAACCGAACTGCTTTGACATACAGAGCTTGATTACCTGGGTCTGCTACCTTTCCCTTGATCCATGACGTGGTGGTGGGCACACAAAACTGAAACCTTTTTATTCCATCAAGGTTTTTAAGTGCTGGGACTGATGCCTATAAGAGGCATGGCATGGTATCCATGGAGAGACACAACAACAGGGTCCTCTGCAATGAGATGCCATTGGCCAGAGGACCAGAGAGAGAGAGAGAGAGAGAGAGAGAGAGAGAGAGAGAGAGAGAGAGAGTGATGGCAGAGAGAGAGGTGGCAGATACAGACTCCCCCTCAATTCACTGAAGTTCAACCCCGCTGGTCAGTGTTGACCCTGCTGTCTGCGGTCTCCATTCTACAGAGCAAACCGGCGTAAAGCGTAGGCCATGGCTGGGGGTCACGGGGGAGTGGGGGGTGGGGGTGGGGGTGGGCCACGGAAATGGAAAAAATTCTATGTGTATTGATCGAAACGACGCTCAAAAGATATACGACGGAGAGCGCTCCTGTTTGTTTTGGTTCTTTGAATCCAAAGTGCTGCGTGTCATCTTGCATGAGACTACATTGTCCTGAATGTACTATTACAGGACTGTGTTCCTGTGTGGCTGTGCACATGTGGTGTTTCTGTGTCTAACTACTGCCCCCTACAGTGTTGAATGGTCATAACCTCAACGAAACGTGTTTTGTAATAAGGCTCAGACACACACACGCACACACACACACACACACACACACATGAAACAATTTGTTAATTAAATGCAGAGGCAGAGGTGTGACGTCCTCACTTGATGGGTGAGGTCCCTCGCTCATTCGACTCAACTGTACCAATCATTTCCTGAACCTGAACTAAAAAAGAAACACATTTTGAATTTGTGTGTTTTGAAATACGGTGTTCAATATATCATCGTTAATGCAGCCAGTACCTATTATATAACACGACCAATGGGAAATGTGAAATCCATTTAAAAGTGTTAAAAATGAAGAGGTTATTCTTGGCCCTATTTCCTTCAGGGTGCGCGCATAATTCATTTTTAAGGTCAGCTTTAACTCAGACTACTTTTTGGGTTATAGGCCTATATGTATATATATATATAGAGAGAGAGAGAGAGAGAGAAAGAGAGAGATAGATATCTGTATATATATATATATCAGTTTTTTTTGGAATGTTAAATATAAAATATGTAGTGTTGGCTTGGCACCCGTCCTTAAAGTGTGGGTTTCTTCAGTACACTCACTCACTTTTCTTGACTTTGATTCCCGGGCCATCTGACTCAGCATTTGTCACACAGTGTGTTTGGCTACCAACCTGCCGGAGAACGTATCAGCGATCTCATTCAGACGCCGTGGGAGGCCGGAGAGGTGGGCACTGTGAGAACGTCACTCTCATGGCCTGTGTGCCAAAAGTACTTGTTATTCACTTCATTACATACGTCGACAAAGATAGCACATGCATAACATCAGAGACCATAACGGCCGTATCTTTTGTTATGAAAAGTCCTCTATTTGCGGCTGCGTTGCGCGTGTGAAACTAATTAAAATGTGTGGCTTTACGATAAGATTCCCATAGAACAGTAATGCGTTTGCCGTTTTGGCCTTTCGTTTACACGACACCGACATTTTCAGGGGTCTGAAAACTTTTGAAAACGTCCCCCAGAGTGGAAACTTTTGGAAAACGCAACCCTGGCGTCAGCGTGTTAACAAGGGGGAAGCGATGATGATGACACGCCACGCAACAGGCCCGCCTCGCACATGGGTATTAAGGTTGTCAAACGCACAAACAACAACCATGGCTCGTTCCATTTGTACTCGGAAGTCGGAATTTCCCGGGTTCCCGGTCGGAAATTGCGACCGGAACGCCCCCTGAAGTCGGATGTCCGGCTCGGAAAGTCGGAAGAATCTCACGACCCCCGACATCGAAATGCAAGACGGCTGCTCCATGCATCAACAGTAGTGAAAGCTGTAGTAGTATACAGTTTCAGCTCGGGCGGTCAGCTCGGGTGTGACGCCATTCCGACTTCCGACTTCCAAGGTAAATGGAACGCCGCACGAGAAAGAAAGCGTTTGTGTGAAGACTTTGAGTAGAAATGTTACAGTGCCACCTACTGACCTGGCATACACACACACACACACACACACACACACACACACACACACACACACACATCATTTTCACTCACTTTTGCTGTTCCATGGAAACACAACAAACGTATTTCTGAAAGCGGTGTCCTGGGAACGTGAAACTTTTTGAAAATGCAACGGAAAAACATCGCTTTCAAAAATTTCGTATTCATGTGAAACGGGGGCCTGAGTGAATTCACATGTTGATTAAGTTTGTGCGTTTGGGCTGTGCAGCAGGCGGAGCTAAATCTGTCCCCCCCCCCAGCGGATGATTTCCCGTCTCCTCCTCCTCCTCCTCCTCCCTAAACCCGGCCCACCTGTCTGGGTGTGGGAGCCGAGGTGCGCAACACAATCAGAGTATGAATTATACGATGGGATTCCTTCACTTTCTGTTTACTCGCCCAAGTTTGTTCTGCGCGTGTGAGGAATCGGAATCATACGGGTCCACATTAAATCTTCCGCATACACACACACACACACAGACACACAGACACACACACAGACACACACACACACACACACACACACACACACACAGACACGCACACACACACACAGATCGGGGAGATGAATAACGCGCCATTTACCGTGTCAGGTGCTGGATTGAACCTTTGTTTATATGAATTCTAAATGACGCCTAACCCGTTTACAGCCACTCTTAAAGTTTGATGGATGGCCATCCGCGCTCCTCCAAGTGCGCTTGACTATTACGGATTGCGTTTACGCGTTTGTGTGCGCCGCGCGTCTATATACGTATGTGTGTGTGTGTGTGTGTGTGTGTGATTGTGTGTGTGTGTGTGCGTGTGTGTGCAGCCGGTCGTTTATTGGCTCATCACTGGCGCTGCACCGGTAGGCCTATTATGCGCCATTTGCATTCTAATTTCGTACAAATCTGCCGCTTGTTCATTGGGCCTCAGTGAGATGGATGTACAGGTTTATAACAAACAAGGGGACATCATTATGCAAATGAAGGAAATATTACACCCAGGAGTTATATTTAAAAAAAGAAATATATATATATAACAAACATCTGTGATGTGCCGTGAGGTGAGGTGAGGGGAGTCTGGGAAATAGGACTGGCTGTTGCACTGCCTTCACACAAACGCATTATAGTCGGATTATAAAGAGAGTGTGTGTGTTTGTTTGCGTTTGTGTTTGTGTGTGTGTACACAGGGGGGGTGAGTGTGTGTGTGTGTGTGTGTGCTTGTGTGTTGTGCGCAGGGGAGATGAGCGTGTGTGCGTGTGTCTGTGTGTGTGTGTGTGTGTGTGTGTGTGTGTGCTTGTGTGTGTGCGCAGGGGAGATGAGCGTGTGTGTGTGTGTGTGTGTGTGTGTGTATGTGCTGTGGATATGAATGTGTATGTGTGTGGCGGTGTGTGTAGGGGAGATGAGCGTGTGAGTGTGTGTGTGTGTGTGTGTGTGTGTCTGTGTGTGCAAGGGAGTTGACCATGGATCAATAGAAGTGTGTGTGTGTGTGTGTGTGCGTGTGTGTGTGTGCGTGTCCGTGTGCGCGTATGTGTGCGTATGTGTGTGCGCGCGCATGTGTGTACACAGGGGGTGTGTGTGTGTGTGTGTGTGTGTGCGCGTATGTGTGTGTATGTGTGTGCGCGCGTGTTCGCGTATGTGTGTGCGCGTGCGTGTGTGTGTGTGTGCGGCGCGAGTGTGTGCGTGCGTGTGCGCAGGGGAGGTGTGCGTGAATCCATATGCGTGAGGCGGCCATATTGGTTCCTGGCTCCTGATGAAACCGGTGAGTGATGAGTTTGCACGCTGGCTGCAGGGAAGCCAAGGCATGCGGCAGCTTTTAATAATCAGATAGCACGGCGCACAGAGGCAGCAGTAATTGGATTTAAACTTGTTCTAATTGGTATTTATTGAAAGGGCGATAGAAGTGGGACTTAGTGAATGGTTGGGGGAGGGAGGGGGAGTTTAGATAGCATTTACCGGAGGCAGTCCATGCGATGTCGTGAACTATAATAAACAACGGAACCTACGTCTGCGTGGTCGAAATGCGGCTGCGAACTGCGGCTCTCGAAGTGTGTGTGTGTGTGTGCGTGTGTGGGGGGGTCTCTCTCTCTCTCTTCTCTCCCAATCACTACCACTCACTCTAGCTGTCAATTCTACAATAAATTGTACAGTAAAAAAAAAATGCAGTTGAATCCTGACAAGCTATAATTGCAAACACCTAATAGCCAGGGAAATCAATTTTGGAGAGGCCATGACCTCTGAAATTTCCACCGGCCTTTTACAATAATGTGTTCCCAGGGGGAATGCTGACAATATGTAATGTGCGATGTCTCCCTGCCGGTAATTTGCGATAGGCTAATTGGGTAACACCAGGCGTGGTCTGCAAATATTGCCCACCAACATGATAATGTATATCTATCTCCATAATGTATATCTTATCTCTAGCTTTCTACTCTCTCTCTCTCTCTCTTCTCTCTCTCTCTCTCTTCTCTCTCTCTCTCTCTCTCTATAGTATTTGGTGGGGATGATGCATGTGATTTTTCACCATCATTCCACAACCATCGTCTCTTTTAATGAACGTGTTTTTGTCGTTTATGTTTACGCTTTTGTCTAAAGCGACGGTGCCAAGGCGTCGTCCATCTTGTCTCTGGGACAGGAGACCCTGCGTAACTCCACCCCTCGCACTTGCTGGTTTCGGGCCACAGGCTCTCACTGTGTCGTCTCCAACCCCACAAGTTTGGCTACAGCATTGTCAAACTTCTGGATCCAAGATGAAGCACCTGCTACATGACAAATAGTAAAAAATAAATGGTATCTGTGAGAGAGCTCCCAAATACTAAGCCCCTCCCCATTCACCAGGATTGTCAAGTGGTGTTTTGGGTGATTTCACTGGTAGTAGCCTACTGGTACTTTTACTGTACTGGTATTTATCCATTCCGAACAGAAACAGAAGTGTTCAGTTAATTTCAGAATTTCAGACAACTTTATTGATCCCAAGAATTCATTTGCATCTTACTGAGTCCAATACACACAATGTAAAAACTCACAGGTGAGGTAGTTGTATGTTGTATGATCAACATACGTACATAAGACAAGACAAGGAAACAACCAGTGGCATTAACTCAAATAAAAAATAATTGTTATAGTTCATATAAATAAGTTTAATAAGTTTAAAAGAATGTAGGACAACAAAATGACAACATGGCGGCGATGAATATCCTGATAGTGGAAGTAATGGAGAACTTAGCACAGCGGTTTGTTCTCCTAAGCGGCACCTTGTAACGCCATGGACCTGAGGACCCCACAGTGAATTCACTGGACAGAACACGGTCAGATTGGCTTTTGCTTCTGGGCCACCCGTTCCTCCCAGTGGGAGCGCAAGTCTCTTTGCTGGCCTGCAATTATCTTGGAGCAGACTTTCACAATGCCATTGAGGCTGTTCTTGTCCTTCACAGACAGCCCATTAAACCAGCAAATAAATGAGTACGTTGGAAGACTTTCAATGAACGATTGATAAAAATGACATCGCAAAAAAAAATAGCATCGCAGACACAGAAAAAAGTTTCACTTTCACATTTAGTGAAGTGGACTGTAGCAACTGGTAGGCTGATTGGAGCAGTGTTCGTGCCACAATGCCACATTCCGTGGCTTAGTCTTGACCAGGAAGGAGAGACGGTAGTCGGGACTATGCGAAATAGTCTTTAACAAACAAAAGATCGCCCATTGGCTTAATAAGGATTAAATAATACTGGTATTGTAGTCTGTGTCTTTAGGGATTACGGAGGCCGCTCGGATCCTGGCCCCCTTCATACCACACTGATCTACCCAGCATACATATGGGTGGACTGAAGTGGGCTGTTAGCTCCATGGCCATAGACAAATTATAATCTTGCGCTAAACGTATATATACAAATACAGTCATAGTGTATGGTGCTGTGGCTGCCTTATTGGAAAGATTTGCGTTCAGTCTATCAGTGTTCTTTATCTATGGACGGAATCCAAATTGGAGCAGGTTCAAACCAGATCTCCCTCGTGTAAATAAGAACGCAGCAAACATCCACACACTGCCCATGTTCATGGGAATTGGACCCATGATTTTTTGGCATATTTCTCAGGATAAAGTTTTATCTGTTTCTCACAGATGTAGCCCCAAAATATTTGGACACCGCAGCACAGCCAAAGCGAACACATGCATAGATAGATAGCCTCAGTCTATTGATGGTATTACAGTAGATTGTCGTTGTATCAGCAATACTTCAAGCAATACTGTTTTCTTATTCCTATCCGCCGACGTCCAATACCCAATCCAACGACATGAGGTTTCACGTCAGAACGGAGGACGTCAAGGTGACTCCCGAGGTCAACACAATGTTTGCCAAATACAAGCAAGAAAACGTCGTGCCGGGCCTCTGCTACGCTCAGCCAAGCACAGGGGGTCATCGGCCCCGGCACAAGGACCACCAATGGCAACCGGTTGAAAGGTCACAAAAATGGCCTCCAGTCTGACGAATGAATAGATTGAATGTGCGACGTGCAGATGGTGGTTCAGATTTGACATAAACGGTATAAATACGTGACTCTTCTGTGTGCCTCATGTCAACAAGGGGAGCAGGCGATGGTGCAACATTCTTCACGGTACCCATTAAAGGTGCAGTGGGTAAGCTATTGCAATGAGTGTGATTCGTTGAAGATGCCACAGCCATACATCGGCTATGAGTCGATCACATTTGCGTGGAAAATGCAGATGTCGACGACTCCAGTGTCACGACTTGATTTGAGTCAGACTTGCTTGACTAACGTTGATAAAACTTGCGACAGATCTGTCTTAGGTAAAGTTTTATCATTGTTCGTCGAGGCTTGCGTTTGACTTGCGTGAGTCATAATGTCTCAGCAGCGGGGGAGGTATCCCGGCCTGCCCACTCTCCGAGAGCTCTGTCCTCCCGGGCTCCTACACAGATCTCCTCGGAGGAACGGCGTCGTGAGGCAAACGGCGGCACCGTGGGCTACTGCATGTCCCTTTGTTTCGGTTGTTATCTGTGTGCGATGCGTCTTGACTTTTCTCTTAAGTCATTTGGCGATGCAATGTCAGCTCGGGGCACGTTAATGCACACGCAGCCGTCACCGTAGAGAGAGCCCATACATGTGCTGCAAGCTGTCTATGCTGAGGCTCTCATTAGGAAACCTACTGTATGTGTACGAGGTTCTGCCTACTGTCCCAACATAGATTTATTGTGTGTGTGTGTGTGAGCGTGTGTTGGTGAGCGTGTGTGTGTGTGTGTGTGTGTGTGTGTGTGTGTGTGTGTGTGTGTGTGTGTGTGTGTGTGTGCTTGCTTGCTGTATACACCCACATGCCATGTGATGCCTTCCTCTACTTACACAACAATGAGACTCTTTTTATCATGATCTGGCCCGGTCCTTCCAGAACCTGAACCTGAACACTTTTCAATCAATATAATAATAATAATAATTATTATTATTATTATTATTATTATTATTATTATTATAGAACTTGGTTTTAGTTACTCTCAACTTTTAGAGTTACAAAAAGATGAGAATCTAATTGCTCTAGGGGTGGGTCACATGACTGCTTTTTGTCACATGTTTCAATGGGGGACTGTGACCTGCACAGTCTCTCTGGGTAGCTTCTGAAAGTTCAAAGAGGAAAACCAACTAAATGGCGCTGGTGGAAAGTGTGAAGAGATCACACCTTTTCCCATCTCGCCGTCCGCACACACACACACACACACACACACACAGTCGGCCATGTGTTAGTATTTTAGCTTCATTAGCCAGATTCCAGTGCAGAGCTCTCCCGGCCCGACGACGCCGAGCCTGCCGCCCGTGACTTGAGACCGCGGAGCTGAGCTGCTGATAGCGACAGGCTTCAAAGACGCCGCGAACGCCATCGAACACGCAGGACATTTCGCTGCCTCACACGGAGGCTTAAATGTGTAAATCTACTTCCAGAGGGAAGATACCCGGAGGGGGATTACATCATCACCGGGGGTTGAATGCTGAGAGAGGGAGAGGGGGAGAGAGAATCACACACACACACACACACACACACACACACACACACACACACACACACACACACACCACACACACACACGCACACACACGCACATCCATTGAAATATAAAAGTACAACTTTTATATATGAAAGATATACTGCAAATCCAATATTTGGATCATTTTCAGGGCGCTTCAATCCAACCACATGGTCAGCACCCACGCAAATTGCCTTTTCCAACTGCTGTGAATGGGAGTCGATGGCTCTGATTAAAAAAAAAAAAAGAAACACCCTTACGTGTATTGATGCGTTTCACTGTAATCTTCATAATCCCACATGGACATGGAAGCGTCGGATGCACAATGGGGATTTTCGGTTTAAGCCATTTCACGCCACAACTTTCTTCCACTGCATTATAAATCAGTTGGGAGCACTGATGGGCGAAGCAGGTTTAGCCCACTGGGACCGGCTGGCGCATTATGCTCCTACGGGTGTCAGCCTGGGCCGTTCCGGAGAATCCTCTTCCTTCCTGAATGGAAGAAGTAGTGGAAGACAGTTGACATAAATCAAGAATAGAATAGAATAGAATAGAACTTTATTAATCCCAAAGGAAATTCTTGTGCCAGGTTGCATCGCGATACAGTACAATAAAACAATATGGAAAACAACAGAATGATAAAAAAATAAACTAAGTCTGCAAGTGCAGTTAACCATGCAGAAAGAAAACAGATTCGACTGCATTAATGTGACAGAATACGTGACTCCGTAATATCTCGCCTCTCCAGACACACGCACGCCTGCGCACACACATTTTGTTTTCAGTGGACCGTGGTTGATTGAAGAGTTTTTTACGTGTTTTTCGTACTCGTCTCTCAGAGCCAGACCTACAGTATCTCCACACTTTATTTTTTTTAGCTCTGTACCGGTGTAACACAGTTAGAATGGTTCGGGTTTAATTCCGCGAAATGGGAAAAAAACTACAGCACCCGCTGTTGTGTAATGTTGCGTAAACGTGTACCTGCATTTAGTGGTAATTGCGAAGGACTCTGGGTAATCCTCAAAGCGATGGAGGATTTGCCGCCAGGTAACGTGTCTGTGAATGTCCGTGGACAAAACAATGTCAACTAAGTTGAAAAGCACATAAAAGTTGAGCTGGCTTTATTTGGTTGATATTATATGTCTTAGATTAAATTAGCCATCTTTTATTAAGTTACCCATTTGTTTCTTATGTGTTATTATTGCCAGTAGAATTACATTCCAGTATAGGTAGCTAATAATAACGTGGTGCCATCTTTCTGTGCGTGTGTTCATTGGAGATGACATTCCTTGTCACCACATTGTCCTTTATTATTAACGCAGGTATGTTGCAGAATGTTGTTTTGTGTTTTGCGGATGCAGATGTATTGTCTGTGGTTTGCTTGCTTTATGTGTCTTGTGATGTCATTGTCTGTAGTTTATCGGTTAGAAAATGTAATATATTTACAGTGTACAGAGTACAGTGTGAGAAATTATAAACATAAACATATTTTTGTTTGTATCTTCTGTATTTCTTCCTCATGTATTTAAGAGAGGGACAGGTTCTGTTGTGTTCAGTCATTTTGTTTCCATGAATGTAGGTCCTAGGGTCCCAGGAATGTGGTTCTAGGGATGTGGAACGTCACCTCACTGGCGGGGAAGGAGCCGGAGCTGGTGAGGGAGGTGGAGCGGTACCGAACTAGATATGGTTTGAGCACAGCCACCCGGTTCTGGAACCAAACTCCT
>PIJE02001224.1:0-12500 GCA_002895965.2 Coryphaenoides rupestris | reverse complement strand
AGTTGAAAAGCACATAAAAGTTGAGCTGGCTTTATTTGGTTGATATTATATGTCTTAGATTAAATTAGCCATCTTTTATTAAGTTACCCATTTGTTTCTTATGTGTTATTATTGCCAGTAGAATTACATTCCAGTATAGGTAGCTAATAATAACGTGGTGCCATCTTTCTCGACGGAGTGTTCATTGGAGATGACATTTCTTGTCACCACATTGTCCTTTATTATTAATGCAGGTATGTTGCAGAATGTTGTTTTGTGTTTTGCGGATGCAGATTTATTGTCTGTGGTTTATCGGTTGCTTTCTGTGTCTTGTGATGTCATTGTTGTATTATCGGTTAGAAAATGTAATATATTTACAGTGTACAGAGTACAGTGTGAGAAATTATAAACATAAACATATTTTTGTTTGTATCTTCTGTATTTCTTCCTCATGTATTTAAGAGAGGGACAGGTTCTGTTGTGTTCAGTCATTTTGTTTCCATGAATGTAGGTCCTAGGGTCCTAGGAATGTGGTTCTAGGGACGTGGAACGTCACCTCACTGGCGGGGAAGGAGCCGGAGCTGGTGCGGGAGGTGGAGCGGTACCAACTAGATATGGTTGGGCTCACCTCCACGCACAGCACCGGTTCTGGAACCAAACTCCTGGAGAGGGGCTGGACCCTCTCCTTTTCCCGAGTTGCCCAGGGTGTGAGGCGCCAGGCGGGTGTGGGGATACTCACAAGTCCCCGGCTGAGCGCCGCTGTGTTGGAGTTCTCTCCGGTGGACGAGAGGGTCGCCTCCATGTGACTGCAAGTCGCTGGGGGGAAGGCCTGGACTGTTGTGTGTGCCTACACACCAAGGAGGAACAATGCGGATTCCGTCCGCATTGTTGATGGTCTTGGGCGGTCCAGACCCAGGACGCAGCAACGGTGCCCTTGCAAAATAGTGTCGGGGGGGGGGAATTATTTTGTTGGAACATTTACACTTGGGGAGGCGAGCCCTGGAATTAAAATGGCTGAATCCTTGCAAAAGAAAACACCACTGTAGCATATGTCCCTTGCCATATACCACCGAAATGTGACTTCTTTCGTGGCTCCTCTAAGGACCCAGCAGGATGGTGGTGAAAAGTCTGGTTTATTGCAAAGTTTGTATGAAATGAAATGACAGAGCAGATGGTATACTTGCACTGATTAGGCACCACAGGTGTGCAGCCCCACCCCCCCCCAGACTCTAACTGGGCCAGGTGAGACTGCAGCCCCACGCAACCAGACTCTAACTGGGCCAGGTGAGACTGCAGCCCCACGCAACCAGACTCTAAATGGGCCAGGTGAGGTTGCAGCCCCACCCCCTCAGATTCTAACTGGGCCAGGTGAGGTTGCAGCCCCCCCCCCCCCCAGGTGAGGTTAATTAAGCGAGCCACCAAACACACACACTCAGCCAGATATCAAAAACAAAAAGACCTTTCAGTTTGTAGATCGCTAGCTCAGAGGTTGTTGTTTCACGTACGCGACAGCGATTTTGAAAGCGTTAACAATGCCGAAAGTGGAAGGGGAGGAGAATTAGGAAATGGAATTAGTCGGCCAATGGCACCTAAGCCCCCACAGGCTACACCGTGTCCGCCAGGCTACCTAGGCCCCTTTTCCACAGTCACGGTACGGCGCGGTACGGCACGGCATGGTACTTTTCGGGTCTGTTTCCATTACAACGGAGTACCATATAGTACCTCCTCGACGTGGGCGGGGTCGTCATAACACGGCTGCGCGAACTGCCGTGACGTCATTTACACCGCGCCAAGCCACGCACAAAACCGGAAGACCAGAACAACAACAACACAACAATGGAGGACACCGAAGCGTTTGTGTATTGTGTATTATTATTATTAGTATTTTTTTTTAAAAGTCAGGTTTTAAAAAGTGGTGTGGTCGAGTCTCGTGTTTATTTATGTCTGGTCGGTCGTCGCGCGCTTATGACGCTCCCAGTGACGACACTCGTCGGCCAATCAGTGGAAGGCAGTCGGCTGACGTCACGTCATAGTACCGCTTCGGCTGGCTTGGAACCAGGGGCAGATGTGATACCAAATAGTACCTGATATCAGGTACTACGTGCTAGTGGAAACACGCAAATACCGCGCCGTACCGTGCCGTACCGCGCGGTACCGTGACCGTGGAAAAGGGGCACTAGTTAACACACGTTATCGCAGCATCTGAGCTTATGACTCTCTCAGCAAATGTCACCCATTGGCGCAACCAACCCTTATTTGTGTCTCAGTGTCGGATCCGCCGACCCCCCTAAACATCTGTTTTATTAATGTCCCCCCATAATGTCACACCCCTCTCGTTTTTTTTCTGCGGCGCTGGCGTCTCATAGCTGTACAGCGCTATTTGTTGGTTTCTCGTCGACACTTTCATTAAGATGATGTCAGGATAGCGGCCAGTCGTTTAGCATTATGTTTGCCGTGTGCAATACAGGCCATGTCTTTCTTTTTGTTCTCGTAATTATGTTATCAGTATTTAAAAAGATAAATATATAAATGAAAATGTACAAAGAAAATGGGACAAGATAAGTCCAGCCTGTCTGAGAATGTTTGAGCTGTAAGGATCGAGGAGTTTTCTATATTGGATTTTGCCCCTTTTATCAGAAGACGGGGAGATATGGTGATGGAGAAACAGCATCGTGATATATTGGAGGCGTCCACGTGTGTGTCCAAACCGATATTTCCACACTTCTCATCTATCACAAAGACGAGGGAAAAAAATAATAATTTCAAAGACGGCGCTATATTTTCAAAGCAAGTTGATGTTTTTCTTCACTTTCAGATCGGAAGGACAAACATGAGACCGTTTGTACGTTGAAGGCAGGCAGTGCATATAATGAGTGTAAATATATTCTAGGCCTATCACCTGTTTTCTCAGCATGGAGATACTTCATATCAACACCGCAGTGAAGTGTTTACTCTCCTGAAATAAACACAATTTAGTTTAGGAATCAGAAAATTACCAATTATCACTCTGAACCAGAGTGGTGTTTTGTTATTGGACTTCTGTGCTAGTCATGGACTGGCCATAACAAACACCATGTTCGAACATACCGAAGTGTACCTGGTACCGGACCACCTTAGGCCAAAGGTCGCTGATCGACTTTGTAATCGTATCAGCAGATCTGCGGCCGCATGTGTTGGACACTCGGGTGAAGAGAGGAGCAGAGCTGTCAACTGATCACCACCTGGTGTTGAGTTGGATCAGTTGGCGCGGGAGGCTGCCAGACATACCTGGTAAACCCAAACGTGTAGTGAGGGTGAACTGGGAACGTCTGGTTGAAGCCCCTGTCCGTAGGGTCTTTAACTCCCACCTCCGGAAGAACTTCTCGTGCATCCCGGGGGAGGTTGGGGACATGGAACCTGAGTGGGCCATGTTCAGAGCCTCCATTGTAGAGGCTGCAGCTCGGAGCTATGGTCAAAAGGCTGTCGGTGCCTGTTGTGGCGGCAACCCAAGGACCCGTTGGTGGACACCAGCGGTGAAGGAAGCCGTCAGGCTGAAGAAGGAGGCCTTTCGGGCCTGGTTGGCCCAGGGGTCTCCTGAAACAGCAGACGGGTACCGGGAGGCCAAAAGGGCCGCAGCTTCAGCGGTTGCTGAAGCAAAAACCCGGGTGTGGGAGGAGTTCGGGGAGGCCATGGAGCAGGACTTTCGGTTGGCCTCAAGGAGGTTCTGGCAAACTGTCCGGCGACTCAGGAAGGCAAAGCAGGGCTTGGCTCAGGCTGTGCTCAGTCGGGGAGGAGAACTGCTGACCCAGACTGAGGATATTGTCGGGCGGTGGAAAAAACACTTTGAGGAACTCCTGAAGCCGACCAGTACATCCTCTGTGGAAGAGGCAGAGTCTGAAGACTCGGGGGAAGTCTCACCCATATCCTTGGTAGAGGTCACTGAAGTAGTCAAAAAGCTCTTCAGTGGCAAGGCGCCAAGTGTGGATGAGATTCGCCCTGAGATGCTGAAGGCTCTGGACATTGTCGGGCTGTTGTGGCTGACACGCCTAGTCAATGTAGCGTGGAGGTCGGGGACAGTACCTGTAGAATGGCAGACCGGGGTGGTGGTCCCCATTTTCAAAAAAGGGGACTGGAGGGTGTGCTCCAATTATCGGCGTATCACACTGCTCAGCCTCCCCGGGAAAGTTTATTCCAGGGTGCTGGAAAGGAGGCTCCGGCTGATTGTCGAACCTCAGCTCCAGGAGGAACAATGCGGATTCCGTCCTGGCTGTGGAACAGTGGACCAGCTCTTTACCCTCGCAGGGTTGTTGGGGGGCGCATGGGAGTTTGCACATCCAGTCTACATGTGCTTTGTGGACTTGGAGAAGGCCTATGACCGTGTCCTCCGGGGAATCATGTGGGGGGTACTACGGGAGTATGGGGTACCGGGGCCGTTGATATGTGCCATTCGGTCCTTGTACGAACAAAGTGTGAGCTGCGTCCGTATTCTCGGCACAAAGTCAAGCATGTTCTCAGTGGGTGTTGGACTCCGCCAAGGTTGTCCCTTGTCACCGGTTCTGTTTGTGATCTTCACGGACAGAACCTCAAGGAGCAGCCGAGGTGAGGAGAGTGTCCGGTTTGGGGACCTCAGAATTGCAACTCTGCTCTTTGCAGATGATGTGGTTCTGTTGGCTACATCAGACCGTGACCTCCAGCATGCACTGGGGCGGTTTGCAGCCGAGTGTGAAGCAGTCGGGATGAGGGTCAGCACCTCCAAGTCTGAGGCCATGGTGCTCTGCCGGAAAACGGTGGAGTGTTCCCTCCGGGTTGGGAGTGAGTTGCTGCCTCAAGCGAAGGAGTTCAAGTATCTCGGGGTCTTGTTCACGAGTGAGGGAAAAATGGAGCGGGAGATGGACAGACGGATTGGTGCAGCATCTGCACCAAGAGGGAGCTGAGCCGGAAGGCAAAGCTTTCGATTTACCGGTCCATCTACGTTCCAACCCTCACCTATGGTCACAAGCTTTGGGTAGTGACCGAAAGAATGAGATTGCGGATACAAACGGCCGAAATGAGTTTCCTCCGCAGGGTGGCTGGGCTCAGCCTTAGAGATAGGGTGAGGAGCTCAGACATCCGGAGGGAGCTCGGAGTAGAGCCGCTGCTCCTCCGCATCGAAAGGAGTCAGCTGAGGTGGTTCGGGCATCTGATTAGGATGCCCCCCGGCGCCTCCCTTTGGAGGTTTTCCGGGCACGTCCAACTGGGAGGAGACCCCGGGGCAGACCCAGAACTCGCTGGACTTGTCTGGCCTTGGAACGCCTCGGGATCCCCCAGGAGGAACTAGAGAGCGTGGCTGGGGAGAAGGAAGCCTGCGGGGCCCTGCTTAGCCGGCTGCCACCGCGACCCGACCCCGGATAAGCGGACGAAAATGGATGGATGGGTGGATGGAATCAGAAAATTAGGAAGAAATTCTGAGAAAACAATGTATGTATGTACAGAGAGAGTGAGAGATAGCGAGAGAGAGAGAGAGAGAGAGAGAGAGAGAGAGAGAGAGAGAGAGAGAGAGAGAGAGAGAGAGAGAGAGAGAGAGAGAGAGAGAGAGAGAGAGAGAGAGAGAGAGAGAGAGAGAGAGAGAG
Organism: Coryphaenoides rupestris; assembly: GCA_002895965.2. NCBI lineage: Eukaryota > Metazoa > Chordata > Actinopteri > Gadiformes > Macrouridae > Coryphaenoides > Coryphaenoides rupestris. Next base: position 6,933 of record PIJE02001224.1, on the reverse strand, counting down.
AGAGACTGCTCTTACAATGGCAAGTTATTGATTGAATCAATGTGAATAGTGGTGCATGCACAAACTTTTACCCAGAATCTAGATGAGAAGAGGTGACAATGAAACTGTGCATGTTTATCACCACGTTTAACCTCCACACGACAGATTTATCTTTTCCTCAAGGAGAAACATCTTGGAGTAATAATAGCTTCCTTCTTTCTTTTGTTAATTACGTACATCTCAGGTAGAACAGAGGCACGCAAGAAGCAAAGAGAATGTGTAGGCAGCGACCATGGATTTAACAGCCGTGGTATTTCTTTTGTCAATTATTGTGTCTCAAAAGAACTTGGTTGAACGTTGACACCTCCCTTTTTTCCCTTTTTAAAATACCTTTAGAAATGGATATAGGCAAGCTAAATTATTCTCAGAGCGAATTGAGCTCCCGTCGAATTTTGGCAGTTCAATGGACTCAATTTACAGAGGTATTACTTCAATAGACCATTATTCTCTCTTGTTTAGCTATGGAAACCCAACCAAGCTGCAAGTGCTATGTAGTTATGCACATAATATGCTTAATTTGCAGTAGTAGTTTAGTGGTAATGGAGATAGCTATAGAAAGATGGAGATGTTGCTATAGAAGATAGGAGATTTAAAAAGAAGACCAACAGTGCCATCTAGAGGAGATGAAATGAAATGAAATGATTCCACCCAGGAACTAGAGGAACCGTTGGAGTGCATTTCCACCACAGGGACCAGGGTCTACATTATGTTCTGGGGGCAGATTTGACCTCTGGGAGATGTATTCAACCCTCAACCTCATATAGCCGCGTTTGAAGATGAGATTATGCTGCGTCCTTTCACCAAAGTCTCCTATGGATTTAGGGGATCCAAATATAATGGAGTTTCCCTTTTTAAATTGAGTATAAAATAGTGTAGTTAAGGGTAGTTTGCGGATGAGGGGGATTATTGGAACGTTCTATATTATATACACATATTTTTGATCAGTAGCTGTACCCCCTTAAGGGCCATTTGGTCAGTAGCTGTACCCCCTTAAGGGCCCTATGGTCAGGAGCTGTACCCCTTAAGGGCCCTATGGTCAGTAGCTGTACACCTTAAGGGCCATATGGTCAGTAGCTGTAGCCCTTAAGGGGGTATAGCTACTGTGACGGCAGAGCTGTATATAAAGGCAACACAAACAGCAGCTGAGATCAATTTTGGACAAAAATGTTGTCATGATAAATACACTAAATATTTGATACATCGTCATCATTGAAAATGAATAATACTGAGAAATCTGTAGCAGCAAGGACAGCTCTAGTGCTACAGCATCCATCCATCCACCTAATCTCTACCAAACATATCCAGGTCAGTTTGGTGAGAGATGACGGCTTTAACACTCTGCCAAAGAGAGAACCTGAATGGGATGAATTCTTTTCAGTCCGCTCAATATGGCCTATCACCAATAACAAATCCCATGATGCATTCTGATGTAGCTTTTAACTGCGGCCCATTTTGACCTTCCATTCACTTGCATTGAGCAGGCTAAAAAAGGTACATGCTAGCATGCTCCTGAGTGTGTGTGTGTGTGTGTGTGTGTGTGGTGATAGCTGGGTTAACCTGTGGGCATTGATTAGCCATTGCACCACAGGTGCCTGACTCTGGCCAGGTGGGGCTGCTTAAACCAGCCACCAACCACACACAATGCACAACATCTTAATACTATCCTGACTGCTACAGTGGTCACCTGTCTAGCACAGTATTTGTATTTTCATTTAAATAATTGATCCATTGATCCAATTGAAATATATATCTATTTCATAGCTTTTTTACAAGGTTTAATTATGATTAGAACTAACATGTTTCTCATTGTTAATGTCTCAACCCATAGAGCTCAGAATGCACTTGATTCTTACTTATAGTACCGTTAGTTGTATCAGGGAGAATTGTATTTGCATTACTCTATCCATATGTTGCAGTTGCTTAATGTTCATGTCTCAGATTAGTTGTCTTATGTCTTCTACAGTATTATAATCCTAGTTCTTTCTTTATATATTCTATACATGTGGCCTACACTAGGTTGTGCAATAGCCATCCCACTAGCAGTCGGGTGGGACAGGAACATCAATAAAAAAAAAGTGGAATGCCATGTTAAAGATCAGACATACAGCATTATATATATATATGGATGCTCAGACCTGCAGCTGCACTCATCCAACTAAAGGAACAACAAACGTGTGAATGTAGTGACGCCTAGTGGGTAGACCGGCCACATTACAAGCAGACACAATGCAGCATCATGGTCCAGTGATAAGGTGCTTAGCCTCATACGTTTGTGTGCTGTACAAACTATTCAGCAGCAGCCAAGAAGCCATTGCACTAGCTGGATAGAAGTCAAATCAATCAAAGTACATTAAACGTAATGCATGAGAATGTTAAGGGTAGATGTGAACATACTATATATATACACACACAGTACATTATCAAGACCACTAGAAGCCAAATACCAGCAGATTGTAAAGCAGCCGAGCCCCAGAAAGCATACATGGTTAAATTATGATCTCATGTTATGCAATGACAGCCACGCATCATTCAGCAATGTTATGAAATAATTACACTATTTAGCATCATTCTGACACCAATATAGTCCACCATATTATATTGAGACCAGCCGATGGCTCCTGAACACATGTAATGGAGGTATAAGACGCGACAGTTTAGCTTACACCACACAAGCCAGTCTACCTAGTTATAAAATGGTTCACTCATAACGCAACAGACAAACATTGGGTTTACAACCTTTATTTTGTTTTAGTACAACAGTTGCAAGTCAACTAGTTACTGTATATCGAGTGCATTACGTTACCCCCGTTCCAAGATGTCAAGATGGCATTGTAAAATTTACATTTCCCAGCAAGGTTAAATTCCCGGCTATACAGCAAGACGTGTGCGTTGAAATTATTTTCTATAGATATATTACAAAACAACAAATGGTGATTTTCAGTGCCACAAACAAGTTTTAAGAAGCAGAACTATAGCGCTACGAACAAACCGCCCCGGGGTTAAACAGTGCTACTAGAATTAAGTGGCGAACAGTCATGGCGCCACAACCACATTTCCGATGCTCACAAAGGGAACAGGCAAGAACAGACTGGAAGCAGGGAGAATGGGGAGGGAGGGGGGGGGGAAGTCACATGTAAAACCAGTGTAAGAACACTTCTGAGAGAATTGAATTCACAAAAGTGGAACTTCCTATTCTCATTTGGAAAAAGGTAGGAGGGGTCATGAACACAAAAATACTGGCCGTTGAAACCAAATAAAAGCAATCTTTGGAATGCGTAAAAAACAAAAGCCTGTACAATTTCTCCCCCGCATGGAAAAGGTTCAGTCTTCTGAAGTGCCCTCTTGGGTTTCCTTGTTCTTCCGCACCTCCTCCACCTTCTTATCCTGTTAGACGAGAAAATTCAAAAAGTAAAAGAAATTAATTCCAAATAATTAAATGACACCAAATTGCCAATTGTACACAACCGCACCTTTTCCTTGAATTTCTCGCTCTTTGCCGCGAGGAGGGCCGTGCGGTTTTCCTTGTTGGCCTCCATCTTCTGATTGAGCTTCTCCTCGGCCATCTTGCTGAAGTTGTTGTTCTCCTCCATGGCCTTCTGCAGCACCTCCTTCTCGTGCTCCCGCTTCTCGGCCAAGTGCTTCAGAACCTCCGCCTCGTGGTTCTGGGAGCGCAGAGACGCGTCAGGGATGACAATTCTCCCAATTATGAATATAAACCAAAATCCCAGCGTTGCATTATGAATAATAAAGCTACAATTCAAAACAATGGCACGCCTAGTACCTTGCGCCGCTCTTCCGCAGCCTCCAGTTTCCTCTGGATTTCCTCCAGGGACACATCCTTCTTCTTGGGAGGAGACAGGGGGAACTCCGCCTTGGCATCAGGGGACAGAATCACCTCAAAGGCCTGGCCAGAGGCCCGCTTGTCCAGTTCCTTAACCTGAATAGCTGAACAAAGGACATACTACAGTGTAGTGCAGCACAGACACAATCCCCTACTTCCAATATAAACCTGAATGGTCCGAGTTCGTTCGCCAACCTTCAGCAGAGTCCATGGTTTCAGTGGATAGCAGGTGAACCTAAAGAGAAAAAACAAATGCATTATAATTATAAGTACAACCACGCGTAGACTCATTGAACCAGCCGTGAAAGGGCACAACACTTGAGCGCCCCCTAGTGGTCATCCCACACACACCATTAATTTTTAAACAAAAACAAAAGAACGCACTAGCGCGACACCCACTTGGGTCCGGTTTTTTGAAGACAGAGCAGCAAAACCACCGCCCAGTCCATCCATCCATCCAAACAAACCAACCAACCGCCATTGATTGATGCATCCCATAAGAGAGCATGCACCTGTATTAAATAAAAACACAAATCGCAATGTTTTGTATTTGAATTTACACTTAAAAGAAAACACTTGAGAAAACGTGCTAAAAAAAAACCCAAACAAAAAAGCCATCCGTATACAGTGGAGGGCTGCAACACTTTGGTGAAACAAAGGCTGCGCCAGGGCGGGGTGCAGTAGGACGCCGTGGTGGCACCGACTAGAACAGGCCTCGTCTGTTGTACTGCTCGGACCCATCGGGAAGCATTTTTTGGGGGGGGGGGCAGACATAATGAAGCGTCGAGTTGTTATGATAATCGGGCCCGTCTGCAGCCGTTCCCTGCAGCGTGTCTCAGCCGCCCCGCAAAGCAAGAGGCTTACTTAGAAAAAAGGCCGCGAAAATAAAAAAGGAGCAACAACAACAAAAAAACAACAAGTTCAGATTCACCAAGATGGCATCAAGTGAAGCAGTCAAGCTTGCAACGACGCCCCACAGGCCTGGCGTCGGAAAAAAACCACAAGTGTGGCGTTCACATTTTGACTCAAGTAAAATAAATAAATAAATAAATGCAAATCTAAAAGTGTCTAGTGGGTGGAAGACAAAAAGCCACAGTGGCTGCTGCTGCTGCTGCTGCGGTAGAGTCACTGGCGCCAAGCGACAAGAAGCCACGGCGAGACAAAGGCGCCTTTGATCACCACCTCAATGTGATCAGCGGCAAACAAAAGGGCGCAGGTTCTGCTCCACCCGGGTCAGACGCAGACCTCCATGACGAACCCCCGCCAATATGAGAAGCATTCGAAGGAGCATCTAAAGACGAAGATGATGGCGATGATGATGTTACATGAAGGCGCCACCCCGCTGGATGAATACAGAGAATGGGTGTGTGTGGGTGTGTGTGTGTGTGTCGTAGCCCCGCGTTCATGCAGGTGCATCGCCTGTGGGCGCCATCATGTCAGGGGTGGGTTTCGAACCTGCAGCCAAACAATGGGACCAGCCGAGAATCGGTGCAACACACACACACACACATACACACAAAATCTAGACACACTGGCTACAAAACCCTGGAACACACACACACACACGAAGCGCATAACCAGCAAAAAACAAAAAACAAAAACAAATATATGAATAAGTTAACGACAACGTGCGTCACACCCACCTTGCGTTGACAAGCCGCGCGCGCCAAACTGCTCCTCTTGTCCGCAACACTTTGCCGCGAATTCTCGTCCACGACGCGCATAAAAAGGAGCGCGCTGTGTGACGTCACGCCCGCGGCCGCGCTCCGATTGGCTCGCCGCGCCTTCGCTTGTGATGCTGCTGCTGAGTGTTGTTGTTGTTGTTGTTTTTGTAGTTTTTTTTTCTCTCCAGCTGAAGACACGGAAGCAATATAGTGTAGATATACTGCGTATTAACATAGATATATATATATAACATGCATATCAAAATAATGGGCTGTGCGTCGTTATAAGGGGGCTGTATTGATGTGTTGATGACAAAGGAAAATACACTTAGTTGTTTATGACTGTGGCCCATTATAGCCTACAAAGGCATACAGTCCACAGCAAAATGGCCATGATCAGTGTCAAAATCAAAGTGTTTTATTGTCCCATGTACATCATAACACAGGGCCATTCTGAACAGTGAAATCCTTGTGACACGGCAGGCGACAGTAGGCAAAAAAGTACAAAATATTTGTATATATATATATATGTGTGTAGATATGCATTGAAAATATGCATATATACACACATGAAAATATACATATGTTTCAATGACGGCACATTCAGAAGATGAGGCTGAGGTGACCAATGTCTATAGATTGTTATGATGAAATACCATAGGTCTATACTCCTTAGATCTGAAATGAGACGATTATGGTGCATGGTGTGTTCGCTAGGATTGTTCAGATTGTTCAATGTATTCCATAAATCAGGGATTGTAAGCCATAGCCCTGACCTAATCCTACTCACTAACTTGCAGTCTCAGGTCCGAATGATTCCGTATACTGTAGAGTGGCCATGCCAATAGTTTGGCTGACAGCTTCAGTCGATACAGCTTTCATTTGATATTCATTTCACAGCTATTTTTAGCGCAGCACTTTTCCAGTCGGAGGACGGCGTGTTAGTTTTGCTTTGTTTGCTTTTCGGGTGAACTCCAGATAGTTAGATTTCAAAAACATTTCAAATCTCGGATCTAATAGTTAGATCTATTTTTACGGCGTGTAGTTTTGATGTCTTTTCGTGTGTAGCTGCCATCGTTTTAGTCCAGCGGCGCTGCATACCAGACGCTTTTACTTCGGTATCAGCAGAGAAACGTTCCCACTCAATGAGGGGGGCCAGAGCCGGTGTCACACAGAGCTGATAGTCTACGGACAAACGGGTAGCCTGTGAAGCCTGGCCTTAGACCCATCTTGAGAGAGGGAGGCAGAATGTGAACTTGCAAGATCAGAATGGTCTCACAAGGCTACCTTTTTATGCGTGGTTCTATACATATTTGTATTTGTAGTGTGCGTTATATTCGTAGTTACACAGACATGTTATACCAACTGAGCAGAGAAATTAATAAGCTC